>CAMZMU010000033.1:76242882-76340727 GCA_947311845.1 Poa pratensis
CTTCCTGAGGCGATGAGTAGCGCGAGGAGGAGCTTCTGCTGCACTGGGTACCGCTCGCGAGCATCTCGCAGTACAGTACTGACGAAGTAGACTGGATGCTCGACGAGGGTCGTTGATGGTGCGCAGCGTCGGCTCCCTCGAGAGGCTCCTCAGGAGTTTTGGCGAGGTTTGCCTGTGGAGGAGCCTCGGCAGGGGCTCGTGGAGGGCTCGACTTGAGGCTGTGGGCCTGGCACTGGGTCTGGAGAGACTGTTCCTCGTCGGGAGGTTCTGGACTTGGTGTGGCAGTGCTTTTCTTGGGAGAACTGGCTCTTCTCTTTCCACCACCAGGACGGCGCTAGCAGTTTGTGGAGTGGCTGCTAGGTACAGCTTCAGATGCTCGCCTGCCCTGGGGGCTACCATGACTGGTGAGCTAGCCAAGTATTTCTTCAAGTCCTTAAAGCTTCGTCAGCCTCTGGAGTCCACTTGAAGGTGCCGGATTTCTTCATGATCTTGAAAAATGGCAAGGCTCTCTCGCCGAACTTGGAGATGAAGCGGCCTAAGCTGGCCATGCATCCTGCTAGGCGCTGCATGTCCTTGAGGCGGCGAGGTGGCTGCATGTCTTCTATAGCCTTGATCTTGTCAGGGTTTGCTTCTATGCCGCGGTGGGACACGAGGAACCCGAGGAGCTTGCCTGAAGGCACCCCGAAGACGCACTTGGCGGGGTTTAACTTGATGTTCACCTTGCGCAGGCTGGCGAAGGTTTCCTCGAGATCCTTCAAGAGAGTGTCTCCCTCGCGAGACTTGACCACGATGTCGTCGACATAAGCTTCTGCATTTCTTCCCATCTGAGCCCCCAAGGCGATCCTCATGAGCCTCTGGAAGGTGGCGCCGGCATTTTCAGGCCAAAGGGCATGCAAGTGTAGCAATACACACCACAAGGGGTGAGAAATGCTGTTTTCTCCTCGTCTTCCTTGGCCATTTTGATCTGGTGGTAGCCTGAGAAGGCATCCAGGAAACAGAGGAGATCACAGCCGGCGGTGGAGTCCACAATCTGGTCTATCCTTGGCATGGGGTATGGGATCCTTGGGGCAGCCTTGTTCACGTCTGTGTAGTCGATGCAGAGCCGGCCTCCTCCATTGGGTTTTGGGACAACCACACCGTTGGAGAGCCAAGTGGGGTGGGCAACTTCTCGAATGATGTCTGCTGCTTTCAGCTTCTCTACTTCTTTGATGATGAACGCTTGCTTCTCGGGGGCTTGTTTCCGCGCTTTTGCTTTACAGGGCGTGCGTCTGGACACACGGCTAAGTGGTGCTCGATCACCTCCCTTGGTACACCGGACATTTCTGACGGAGTCCATGCGAACATGTCAGAATTTGCCCGAAGGAAGGCGACGAGCGCGCTTTCCTATTTGGGAGGCAAGCCAGCGCCTATGGTGACGCTAGCCCCCGAGCCCTCAGCCCCCGAGCCTGGTGCTCAGCGACACCTTCTTTGTAGATGCTTGCTCTTGAGTGAACAGTTTTCTTCTTCTTGGGCCTCTCGAGAGGCTCCATGTCCTCGTCAGCGGGGAATGCCATGGCAGCGGCCTTGTAGGCGATCTCGACGGCGCGTGGCGTCCTGTACGTGACCACGTATGGTGATGGTGCCACCGCTGCCAGGGATCTTGACCATGTTGTAGGCGTGGTGCGTGACGGCCATGAACTTCGCGAGGGCGGGGTAGCCGAGGATGGCGTTGTAGGGCAGGCCAATGTGCGCGACGTCGAAGTCAATTAGCTCGGTGCGGTAGTTCTCCTGCGTGCCAAAGTGACCGCGAGCCTCACTTGCCCCAGAGGCGAGATTGAGCCGCTGGTGACCCCGGTGAAGGGCCTGGAGGGCATGAGCCACTCGTAGGGCACTTGAAGCGTCTCGAAGGTCTCGACAGAGATGACGTTTAGGCCTGCACCCCCATCAATGAGCGTCTTGCCGACGGCGATGTTGTTGATGGTGGGGGTGCACACCAACGGGAGGGTGCCCACAGTCTTTGTAGACTTGGGGTGATCTTTGGCGTCGAAGGCGATGGTGTACTGGGACCACTTGAGGGGGCGGGACGTCTCGACCCCGGGAAGCGCTGCGTTGAGCTCGCGAGCGAACTGCTTGAACTGGTTGTTCGACTTGGGCGCCTGGGATCCGCCGAGGATGCATGCCATGGCACCCTTGGGGGCCTGGTAGCCTCCAGGCTCTTCGTCGGGAATTGTTGTTTTTGGCGGCATTCGCCTGAGTTCCCTGAGGCCTCTGGAAGTTGCCCTTGCGTCCACCTTTGCGGTAACCACGGCCTCTGCCGCGGCCACCGCTGCCTTCTTCTTGCTCACGCTTCTTGCTCAGTGCTTGAGGTCATAGCAGTTCTCCGTCGCATGGCCGCGCCTGTTGTGGTAGATGCAGAACGGGCGGTTGTCCACCTTTTCTCGCCAGCCTCTGGAGAGTCCTCGCGAACATGCTTGGCGTCGGGTTCAGCTGCCAGGACTGCGGTAGGCTTGCGTTTGATCTCGTCGCGCCTCTTCTGGGTCTTGGATCCCTCGACAGGGTCGTCTGTCGAGCCCACCTTGACGAAGAGGAGCCCTTCTCTGCCTTGGCGCATTGTCTGCGATGTCGAAGAGCTTCACCACGGAGGAGAGGGTATCATGGATGCCGAGCTTCTCGAGCATCCTGTGGTTGGTGACGCCCTCTCTGAAGGCCGCAATGACGTGCGAGTCCGGGATGTTCGGGATCTTGTTGCGGACTTGGCTGAAGCGCTGGATGTACCTGCGGAGGGTCTCGCCAGGCTTCTGGCGCACAGCTCGCAGGTCGTTGTAGGTGAGGGCGCGCTCGTACGTGCCCTTGAAGTTCGCAACGAACTGCTGGCAGAGCTCCTCCCACGAGTCAATGGAGTCCTCGGGAAGGTTCAGGAGCCACGACAAGGCGGAATCCTTGAGAGCGTGGGAGAACCAGTTGGCCATGACCTTGTCGTCTCCCCCGCAGCTTGGATGGAGGTGGTGTAGAGCTGCAAGAACTCGATGGGGTTGTTCGTGCCGTCGTAGCCCTTGGGTAGGTCAGGCCTGAACTTCTGTGGCCAGACGACGCGACGCAGGTTGCGGGTGAAGGCCGCGCAACCTGTGGCGTACGAGGCGATGCCCCCTGAAGAGCACGGCGGTTCTGTCGCCGCTTGGCCGATTTCCTCGACGATGCGCTTCTGGAGGTCCTTCTGGCGCTCCATTTCCACCCGCGCGTCTGGGGGTGTCCGCTGCACGATTTGACAATCGCGCGGCGAAGACGCGTGGGATGCGGCCTTGTGCGCCGCGGCTGGAGGCGGGGCGGCGGCGGAGGTGCGCCATGCGCGGTGGTTCCAGCGCGTCCGGAGTTGTGGTGCACCAGAGAGCGCGACGCCGCAGGAGCAGCGCGCGGTGCCGCCGCAATGTCGACGAGGTGCTGAAGGCGGCCGAGCCAGTTGTCGTGCGCCTCAGCTGTGGGACGGTAGCGGAAGAGTTCCGCGGCCATGAGCAGCGCGGTGTTTGGGCTGGGCGCTGGACGCCCAAGAGTGGAGGCGCTGTGGCGCTGGGACGGGTGCGAGGACTCAGCGTCCTCGCCGTGCCCGTGGTCGACGTCGTCGTCGAAGCGGTCGTCGTGGTTGCCGTCGTCGTCCTCGGGGTGCTCCACCCGCGGTTCAGCGGTGTTGCGCCCCGTGGCACGGCTGGCGCGGGGACGGCCGCGAGGGTTGGTGGTGTGGCAGCGGGCTCGGTGGTTGCCCTGCCTGACGCCCGCCGGGTGGCGCGAGCTGCGCGAGTGTCCGCCATGGCGCAGAGGTCGATGAAGGTTGAAGACGCGCCTCAGCCCCCTACCTGGCGCGCCAATTGTCGGAGAATGACTCCCACGAAACAGGGATAGTCAAGCTCACGAAGAGAGTTCGTGTAAGGGGCTGAACACGTTGGTCAAACAACCCTCAACCTGCACGGCGACGGTGCTCGTCGAGCAAGTGGAGGGACATCACGACAGAGATGAACACCAGCCCGTACCCAGGTTCACGGCCCTCGTGTGGAGGTAATACCGCTACTCCTGCTTGTCTGTATTGCACTGCTTGTAGAGGTTACAGTACAATGAGCTTGCCGAGGGCTCTCTTTTGGCAATGGTGTACAAGGAAGGGAAGCAATGGTCTTCTTCTTCCTTGCGCGTAAGTGGCTATGCTGGAATGAGAATGCGATCCCTTGCTACGGTGCACCTTGTCCTCCTTTTATAGGCGCCCCGTGCTCCCTCCTTGCACTCGCACTGTGGTAGGGCTGTCACGTGGCGCAGAAGGTGGAGCGCGGTGCATCGCAGCCCGGGTCCATGGACGCGGTCCATGAGCGTAAAGCTGACTCCTGTAGCAGAGTACCCACCGTCCATGCAGGACGGCCAGCTGGGGCCGCAGAGGAACGTGGGGGTGCCCACGGTGACGTTGGCCTTGGAGCGTAGCGCCGGCCGGTCCCCTTATCACCAAAGAGGAAATCCTTGTAGTCCGGAGCGGGTGGCACAGCTTTATTGACCCCTTTAATCACCAAAATGGCAACTGCGGCGTCGTCGTCACCGCGCGCAGGGGCGCGCGTCACTCTGCGGCCGCTGCAGAGCCCATGTGCGCTCTGCAGAGGTTGCTTTGCAGCGAAGCGATCTCCACGAGGGCTTGGACGCCCTGTAGAGAATTCGGCGTTGACCTCTCCCCAGGGGAGATTTCCTTGAAGAGGGGGCAGCAGTGGATATGGCCTCCGCAGGCCTCTGCTGCCTCAAATGCCCTCGCGAGGCAATGATCCTCGCGAGGCTCTCCAGGCCGTAGGCTTGGTCCTTAGCGAAAATTCGCCATCAAGTGTCGAGGGCCGTATAGGACAGGCCCAGCACACCCTGGATTTCACTGGGCCGACAGGGGTTGCTTGTGCCCAAAAAGAGAGAACGACCGCCAAGATCGAGCTTGCGGTTCCATTGCTGTCGATGTTGCCTTCTTCCGACTGAGATCCTCTCGTACACGTAGCAGCGAAGTAGCGGGTACGTACGGATGACTCGGTCCTGGTACCCGATCTCAACATCGCTGCTTCCGTTATGGCCCTTCGTGTGCACCCAGTACAGGCTGTTATCTATCGGCGACCCTGAAATGAACCAGCAACGAGACTACAGTTGCTCCTCCTCACATCTACCTCGGCTTCTTCATCTTTACGTATACAGGGGGCCATAATCTTATAAGGGCCAGCGTCGAGACCTAGCCAAGATAAACATTCCACTATTTCAGAACAATTAGACAAAAAAACACTTATATTGCACAGAACAAACAGGGTAGTCAAATCTTACCGTACAATAGTGTGTTCCACACATAAACGTCTCCGCGGGTTGCCACAGCATAGTAGTGGGAACAGACGTACGCCGCGTCGACATACTTCTCAGGTGGTAGCAGGTGGTTTTTCAGTACCCGCGCCTACGATCCGGCCCCATATGTAACACAACAATCAACGTTTTGAACACCGCGATCAGATGGTACCACCAAGTAGTACCGATCTTCAGAGGTGTCGAGGCTAACAGCACCTTAACAAGCTTGCACTCAGCTTGCTCCCGCATATATCGAAAGGGCCCGTAGGCGGCGAATCCTGCACGCCTCAAAGGAGGCACCGGGATTGCAGTCCCAGTGTACAGGTTCTTAAGCTCCCACATACAGCCCTCGTTAATCGTAAGCTGCCAGTCTCCACACGCCCCAGCCCAGTACGAGCTCATGATATATGGCATGTAAGCAGGAACAGTGAGATTGTCTAAACCCATGACAGCAGCCATGGTGTAGTCCTTATTCAAGTTATCCGGCCAGTTATCATCCTCTGCGTGCAGCAAGCACGGCAAATCGAATGGCAGACTTTCGTCTCTACCTAATGCGCCACAAACCCCTGGAACCAACGGGCAAACCTGGCCAAGCTAATGATGTCCGATCGCCTGGATATTACCTCGAGCGGGTCATCGGATAGGTCGTCCCATGATAGCCGCCGACGGCTTCTGGCCGGCCCTTCCTCCATCTCATGAACCATGCAGATCTGGAGAGCCGTAGTCTTGCAGATCTGGAGATCTCTAGTCTAGTTGGAATATGTTTCTAACTTTGGAGCTCCATGGATGCTCTGAGTTCGGTGGGCTCTAGGATTATGGTACGGGGAATCCTGGCCTGCTTGATAAATAGGTGGTGATAGGGGAAAAACGAAACGTCTGAACATATGGCGTAAGCTACAACTCTGGCTCTTGCACGATCATCTGTCTTGTTCCAACAGCGGGCGTAACGGCGTGCTTTTTGTTTTGGCGGCAACCAACGCACTGATATCCCGCCATCGCCTGGAGGCACGCAGTCCAATTAATCACAACATCCCGCCGGCCCGTTATGTTGACAGTTGTAGGCCCGATAAGGATAACTTATTCATTTATGTGAGCCTTAAAAAAAATGTAGATCATGACGAAGCACGACTCACTTTTATAACAAACCGAACTTCATCAAACTTTATATATTACACTTGCGAAAAAGAGATTTACACTTGAACCTGAAATAACTACACATACTACACTAGCTTGTGTAGTACAAGTCACTGGAAGTTTCCCAAGTCACTGTTGTAATTCGCCACCGCGCGCACCTCCTGGGGCCCGTGGTGCGCGTCGCCACGACTTCCTGGGGAACGACTGCTGCCGGGGTCGGCGCAGGACCACTTCTCAGCGAACTCTCTCGACGCCGGTTGGACGGTGTCGTACGAGAGCTTGGCGGCCAGGGCTAACTCCCTCTGAAACTGCGCCTCAGCCTCCGCCTCCGTCAGCGTGTGCGGCGCCGGTTGCGCGGCGCGCTTTTTGCCGACGGACGTCGCAGCAGTCCTCGCTCTGCCTGGTGTACCGATGTCGCAGATGGTAAAGCCGCCCCTACGCGAACTCTCCTTCTGGATCTTGGCCTTAGCGATGCGGCCCGCCGGCGACCCGTGGGAGGAACTCGACTCCGGTAAATCCCACATGTCCCGCGAGTAGTCTTCCGCCGTGGTGTATCCGAACTCGCACATAACCTCCTCCAATCTGCGGCCCTCCCACCAGCGGTGGCGAGCCGCGGCGTTGTTGAACGGCGGTCGCACCCCGCCGCCGTGGTCGTCAAGCGCGTTCTGACGCAGCGCTGCGACGTGGGCTGCCCAGTTCGGGCTTTCCGTGTCATACGCTGGGTCAGCGAGCTGCTCCGGCGTCAGCTGAAGGCGGCGCAGCTGGATTAGCTCCTGGAGACGGTCCCCTTGTGGAACGGGAGGGACGGCGTACCCCATCGCAGACATCCCCCAGCCGCTCCCGCTAGGGAGGCGTAGCCCCGGCGGCACGGGGATGCGGTGGCGGTAGAAAAAGGCCGCTTCGGCCATCCGTAGGCACGTATTCCGCGCGCCCGCCCCACTGCGTCCGCCATCTTCGTTCCGCGCCATTGACTATCGCCGACGGTCTAGTGTGCAGGAAAGTGAAAGGGGATTAGGGTTGGATGTGACGCCCAGACGCGCGGCGCCGCCTTCATAATTACGGAGGTCGCGCGTGTGGATGTGAAAGTGAATGGGAGGGGATGGAAGGGGTTGCGTCAAATTGAATGCCATTGCCAGTCAGATCCTCTGGAAATGTTAACCTCGCACAACTACAAGCCAAATGCGGTGGCGCTTCGCTGGTTCGACATCAACGTCTGTACTTGAACAGACAGGGAATCAGGGTTATGGCCCACTCTCTTCCTCCCCAACAGCCGCCCCTAGCAGGCTCTCTCCTATCTTCCGCCCCTAAAAAGTTCCAATCCACCGAAAACTTGTGGATTTCTTCAAATTTGACAATGGCAACTGTTCTTGGAGGTATCCTCTCTCAGATCTGCTTCTTTGCAGCATCTTCCATCCGTTCTATAATACATGTAATGTCAGTTCTTTTTGTACTACTGTGCGACTAATCTACATGGGGTTTAGCTTCAAATGAAAGTGAATGGTTGTAGAACATATGTATTTGTATATGTTAAGTTCCATATGTATAGGCTGTACCATATTTGTTCTTAAGTTTCATATTTTGATTGCTAGATTCGATTGACTTTTTCAAAGATGTTGGACCTAAGATGAAGATAGTAGCAAAAATGAAAGGAAAGTATCCCGATGTATCATGCAAAGATGCTCCGGTGCCACCAAGATATCCGGTTCCGAGTTGTCCTTGCGGCAAGCCTTGTGCAATATCACAATCTATGCACCCCGCTACGGCAGGTCGTGCGTTTTACATGTGCAGCGATTCTCGCGTGAGCATTCTTGCATATTTTACTTGTAGCTAGTCTATTCGAAATTTATTTGATGTCCATTTTGCTTACTAAACTGACAGCAATACTGTACATGCTTCTTTTTCCAATGGATTGATGGGCCTGAGGTGTATGATGACTATCTTCTTACACCATATGTCCGGATTCTATCGGGGCCGTGGCCGGCTGTGACTTGGGAACGCCTTGTGCGTCCACCTCCACCTCCACCGGCGCTATGGAAACTTGATGAGACCACACCCAAGGCTCCTCCATTGGTTTAGTGTGAGCATTGCCAAGACATGACAAGGTGGTGCCCCCTTTACGGGGCCGACACTTTGGATGAGTCATGGAAGGTTTTTGATGAAGAACAAAGGCAAAAAGATGAAATACGCCATAGGGAGCGCAAGAGGAAGAAAGCTGAAGAAGCTGTGAAGAGGCAACTCTTGAAGGAGGAATTAGAGAAGGACCGAAAGGAGAGGGAGGTGCTAGCCAAGAGAATGAAGGAAGAACGGGCAATGGAGCAGATGATGAATGAGCTGAATAGAAGCAAGGAATTGTTGATAAAATTCAACGCGGCCTATTTCAAGAGGTTGCCTTGATTAGCATTGGTGGTTGAAGGAAAGGCAAAGTTGTATGTACTCCACGCTGTGGCTTTTTATGGAGTTCGATTTTATGTGCTGATGAAACTTGATAATTATTGTGTTGTTAAGTAATCTATTCGCTAAGTCGATGTGGAAACAGTTTCCGGCATCCGCCACATTTGGAAACTATTTCGACAACTTAGTACTCGTTGAAAACCAGCCATGGGACGACGCGTCGGCCGCACCTTCCGGGGTCCCAAATGGCACGCCAACTGAGTTGCCATGTTGCCGGGTAACGCCACATGAGAAGAAATCGTTGGCAATGAGGATATGCCATTTCAGAGGGCGTTTCTTAGTAGCGCTAAAACTCCTTAGATAAGTAGTCATATGGCGTTCTGCTCTCGAAGGCTTAATTAGAGTTCACTCTCCATAGCTGTGATGGATCCGGTGACGAGATCTAAGGGAAAGAAGGCAAAGCAAGCCGGGAGAGCAAAGCGCTCTTCCATCCTGGCTAATAGCATGGAAGCGCCACCGCTGGCAGAAAAATCTGTAGCTCGCGCGGCGCCGCTCATCCCTGCGAAGGACCTTCTTCCGGTCGAAGAAAAATACGAGTATGTTATCCTACCTCCGTGCCTTCTACTTTGTTCTTCATGTGAAGCTTCCTATAGTTTGCCCGCGTACAGTTCCGAAACAAGTCAGGAGGCTGCTCAGACGCCTAGTTCAACGTTCGCACTGAATGACATGTCCTCGCTTCTCCATCCTATACCCAGAGCTGTTGAGGTACGCACCAAGGATTGGCAGGACAGTATATGTTATCTTTTTGCAGATGCGAACTAGCCTCTTGAACTGGCTACGAATTATAAGATTTCCGTGTCATAACCATTTCACAGGAGGCGGAGAAGCATGTTCGTACGGACGCGTGTGGTGTTACAGACGATCGTGTGGAGCTTAACGAGCAGATAGCAGTACTGACGAAAATGCTCGAGACTGTCATGGAGGAAAGGGTGAATATCCAGATCAAGTATACCATCTTGCACGAAGAATTAGTGAAAGACCTGAAGGAGCGTGTCGACGAATTGAAGGGAGCAATGAAAGCGTACGAGGATCGTAACCGATGGATGGACGCAATGCAAGCAAAGCTGGAGGTGGTTGTGCTGTAAGGCTAGGTTCTATTAAGAACTTGCGTTTGCATTTTGATTACTGTTAATCCATTGCGGGTACATGTTTACCAATCATTGTGCCCCCTTGCCGTGGCGTATCCTCCCTAGTAACTCATGGGAAAGGAACTGTCCCAGGAAAAAAACAGTACGCGTTGCTAAATTCGTACTGTATATTAATCTTGTGCACCTTCTGCTAATTCTCTCCTAGGAGCTACGTAAGCAGCTTTGTAAAGAGCACAGTTGATTGCACTCATGTCTTGCTCACTTATCTTATGTAGTGCTGTTGTAAATTCAGGTAGCACATCATTGAGCAGTGATGACGCACCAGATGGACAACCAAGTGCCGGTTTGTTTATGCTTGAATGTCTTCCTCTGGTAACAGAAACAGCGAAGGAGACATTACCCTTAAAGTTGAGAAACCAAATCTATGTAGTACAAGAAGGTGAAAAAACCAAATTAGATAAACAATTGCACTGACGTTGGTGAATAATATGTACTTCTAATAATATAAGGAGATAGATTTAATCGACATTAAATCTATAAATAAGGGAAGGACAGGAGATCAAGAAGAATCAGGAGAAACCGAGGAAGAACAAGGACAGAGACGAAAGACGAACACTAGTAGCACTTACCAACAACCCATGATACAGTTCTTGGTAGCGATGGAACAGAACAAGGACCGTGCCGTGGTTAGCATAGTACAGTAATATTTTAACTTCTTTGGTCACAAAAAACATCACAAAATAGTATATGATTTTACCGTGTCAATAACTTTCTCAAACTGGTACTAATATTTCTAACAAATCCAACCAAATAACTTTCCTTATGCAGATCCAAACTTACTACCTATAGCGTGTGACTATTTGCTGAATAAATGAGAGCAATTCTATACCGGCCAAGTTACGACGTTTCCCCGGCCAGAGCCTCCGAGGGTTTGAGTTACGCCCGTATTTTGGCGTAAGGAGACAAGGAACACACATACACCGAGCCGGAGCCTCTGAGGGTTTGAGTCTACGCCGCCATTTTGGCGTAAGGAGACAGGGATCACACATACACCCAGCCGAGCACCCAAACGCCATCTCCACGCGTCAAATGGAGCCAGCTGGGTATCGAACAGGCGGCGTAGGCGTCCTCGGGGTCGAAGATCTAGTGGTCGAAATCCTCATTCGACTGGGATGCAGTAGATCTGTGCTGCGGAGCAGCATCCTCAGCACGACGTGGTTGCGGGCGGCAAGAAGCACTGATTTCGGCCGTCGGTACAGCGAAAGGTACAAGCCTACCTTCCTTGCATTTCTAGTAGAAGTGAGAGTCGCAACCAGAGAACCTAACGTACGACGACGAAGGACGCTACTAGTTCGTCAAGCATCATCCACATGCGGCGGAACCGCGGATGCCATGTTATCGGGCATAGATTCGCGGATTCTTGGCAGCGACGAAATTCTTGGCTGTAGGAACGGAGTTATGCTATATTACGCCTCCGACGTTGGGTACTACACCAGGTTCCCATGGGACAGGCCAAACAAAATCGACCGAGTAGGACCGCGCATCGCGGCTATACCTGGACTAGAGATTGGAAGCGCTGCTAATGTTTACGGCCAGTACGGCATAATTCCAGCTGCAGGCGGCTGCGGGATGGCATTTTTCAGCAAGGAGCCAGCCGATCAGTGGGAGCGTTCGTACCAAGGTGTAACATTTAACTCCACGAGCAGCGTGAGCCTCCACGTTTGCATCTTGGAAGATAGAAAATGGCAAAGGCACATTTCGTTTCCCTTCCCCTCCGTACGCACTGTCGTCTTTCACAGAAATCCATACTGCGTACTCGTCGGAGAACATCTATATATGATGTATGTGTTAAGGTTCATAGTTTGCTTCGACATCAAGGGACGCTCCTTCTCTGTTATTGACCTTCCGGGAAACTTGACAATGACCGTAGAATCATGGTACGAATACACTGTGGGGGAGGACAGGTCAGGAAGCATTGTTCTGGTACATTCTGCCCGGGGCACAATCCAATCATGGGTGCTCTGTAGGGATGGTGACGATATCAGGTGGAATACTAGAGCAAGACTGAATTTGCTGGAGGCTTTTGGTCGCCGGTTACATAATGAAGTCTGGGATAGGGTTGTCGGCATTTTAAAGAGAGGATTTATGGACTGGTATAACGTTCAGGTCAGATCTGCTTCTGCTGATGGCCGGTTCGTCCTACTAACAGTGGGATTTGATAGTGCACTGTATGTGGCTGATATGCAGAGCGGTACGGTGCAGGAGATTAGGAACGTCGATCGTCGAGGAATGCTCGGTCGTGTTTTCGCACTGACAGAGGCTTGGCCACCTAAGCCGTGACTTCAGTATGTTGGCCCCCATGTCTGTTCAACTACATGTATCTTATGTTCAAGTTGAGTTCATTGAGCTATGACTCGGTGTCTCCGTCTTGGTTTATGTAATCCTATGTTTGCCATATTTTCTTATGGGGAACTATGTCATTGAGCCTATGTTTGTGTGAGCGGCTTCATGTCTAATAGCTATGATATTCTAACGTCATGTTAAGTACGTGTGTAAGCTGACAAGTCTGATGTATAATTTGATAAAGATGGCAGCAACCTCCATATACATCAATGCTGATGCTGACTCCCGGTTAAGTTGTACTGGAGTGAGCTCATTAGTTGTATTGGTCTTGTTTGTTTTCCATAGTGAGCTCATTAGTTGTACTGACCTAATTGAACTAACATTCAACACATCACTGAATAGCACTAATCACAATCAGATACAACAGTTCGGAAAAGTAGGTAATAGTTCGAATAACAGTTCACTAAAAAAGACCATGGTACAACGATGTAGAAAATAAACTATGGAAATTCAAATAACAGTTCGATAGAGCTCGATTCCGGTCGACAATGAGTTGTTTAAAAGCCAGCTTCACACCAATTACACCATCACTTGTCCTGCAGAGTAGGCAAGAACCACATCGGGGACTCATAGTACTGACCCCATCCAAGCTGAGGATAAAAGAAAGATGACCCAATGGCAGCGTCATGAGTTAGGGGCATACGACACCAATCAGCACCTGGAAGTGGATACTGTATGCAGCGCCAGTGCGAAGCAAAAACGCAGTTTGCCTTGGACACGGGCACTGTCTCTGCAGCACTACCACCATCTGACTGCGGAACATCAACGAAAAAGGGGTAGTTCATACCAACAAAAAGAGACCTGCCCATGAGATCACCTAGCCTCACCCAGTCTCCTTCCACAGGGTCAATAGAATGCACGTTCCTGCCGTAAACATAGCACCTCAGGGAGGGATAAGTGTGCAGCTCTCTACCCATATGCATTATTGGAGGTCCTTCCTGAATTGCCTGTCCTATGGTACGGACCCATACGATATTGTAGCCACCAAGGCCACAAGCAAGAAACCACCGACTTGATGAAAAAGGGCCTTCATTCCAATCTGCGTGAGGCTGTGGCAAATCCACAATCACTGGTGCCCTTATAACTCGAGGAGCTGAACTGCAACCTGGTATAGGACCAAAAGAGAAGTACAACTTTTAGTATAGCTTGCCTAATTTGGAGACTCAGAATTAGTATGGATCTAACTATACAAGTATGCAGCCACAAAGTACTAAGTATGTAAGTGAAGAACTAATTTATGTAGTAGTAACGAACCCCATTCCGTCGGTTCCCAGAGGAAAACATCACCGTGCGGTTCTGTAACCGCGTAGATTCTGTCCTGCAAATCCTGAATTGCATCCACGTATCTTGACGGTGCAAGACGAGCAGCGTTGAGGATTTTCCAAT
This sequence comes from Poa pratensis, assembly GCA_947311845.1. Taxonomy (NCBI): domain Eukaryota; kingdom Viridiplantae; phylum Streptophyta; class Magnoliopsida; order Poales; family Poaceae; genus Poa; species Poa pratensis. The sequence goes on from CAMZMU010000033.1 coordinate 76,256,658, forward strand.
GACTGTCAACCCCACCACGCATGATAGCAATCATCTTATCGAACACTGCTATGAGGAAATAGTTCCAGACGCCACCTGCATCCTTGTATGGCTTTCGGACAATCTGGATCTTGAGAAGTTCCACGCTCATCATGTTGCGGTGATACCTGAACGGATCCTCAGGATGAATCCCAACATCACGAACTCTTGGTACTTGAATTTCATCGTTCGTGTAGACGTTGAACAGATACCAGCGCGAACGATCCCGGACAAATGCTATCCATTCATCATTACACCCAACCCAGTGCTTGTTTGAGCGGCCTATAGATCTGACAGCAATAAAAGCTCTTGCTTCCGGTCCGTCCAGTGGCATTAGTTTAGCATCAATACCCTGCGCAAGTTCATGTTAGACTGTAAGAACAATGAGCGACAAAACACGCGTATTGATCAAACTGTGTTTGTAAACCCTCCTGTGAGGGAGACCGGTGACAGTGAAATACAAGTGAAGACAACTATTGATACAAGTAAGTTCTAATAAGACAATGAAATACCAGTTCATTGCGCAGATCAGACCACTCCTGTGGGGAATCGGCTCGCAACAAACATGGAGACCCGAAGGAGAGAGTTCTCTCTTCGTCAATGGAACGACGCAATTCCGGCAAACCACGCGCAATTCGACCAGTGGTGAGAATGTCCGTTCGAGAAGTAATGTTTCCGAACGGACCAGACGCGAGCACACCATAGATGGAGCCCTGCTTGGGCCGCTTGCTGCTTTCACCTTTCTCCATTGACACAGAGCAATTGACGATAATGGTGGAGAAGCGATGTGCGGAGGGAAGCGAGGCGATAATAAGAGACTGGAGACCGAGGCGATCATGGAGGAATTGCGGTTGCCTGCGGTAGAGGGTTTTTGGAACTGCCCGGCCACGATCTCTGTTATGGAGGAATTGCGGTTGCCTTCACCCATCCTTATATTTAAGACAGCAATTACCGTCAGTTATCCATTCTTGCGATTAGAGGCTTGGCTGGGAGCACGCACTTATTTGTAAACATAGACGGTACATGCCCTAATAAGGGCATTGAGCAGTGGTTCAGACGGTACATGCCCTATAATATAGTAAGGGTATGAGCAATGGTTCAGACGAATGATGTCTGAAGACAGCCTCCACATCGTTCAGATTCGTATGCTACAGAAAGCTTATTAGGCACTGTTGTACATGCCCTAAAGCATAAGAGGCTGCTCCTCTATATTGCGTTCGAGCCACGAACTGTCATACAGAGCCACAAACTGCAGAATAAATATGCAGTGGATTACAGTACTTGTTATAAACTGTTGTACAGAGCCACGAACGTTTGGGAAAACACATTTAATCAGGCTACGTTAGTGATAGCCGAACTATTACAATCCACTTGAAGAATGAACAGAACTAGATGAAGAATGAACAGAACTAAATATAAGATGAAAACTGGAAATTATCCACTTAACGATGCAATTTAATATCCGTTATTACAACAATGACAACAACGACAACTTGTAATGAAACTTCGAAACACAACAATCTTCAGCTTAGGGCTGAGTTCGAGATGATAATACTGAAAGGGAAAACACACTGAAATAAACTAGCCAGAGACGCTACCGATGCTGCTAAAAACTGATCAAACTACCCAGTCATCCAGCCTTGGGGAAGAACAGGAACAAACCACATGGGTGTCTCAACAACCTCACCCCAATCTGGTTCAGCATATTTGAAGGATGATCCAATGGTAGGTCCAGCGTCGAGAGCCAGGCGGTACCAATCGGGATTTGGTTTAGGATACTGGTTACACCGCGTGTGAGTAGCAAACACGCAGTTCTTCTTCAACACCGGCAGTGAATGGGCAGCATCGACACCGACTCCATCAGGAACGTGTACCATGAATGGATAGTTCATGCCAACAAACAAAGAGTTTCCCTGCAGTTCCTCCTGCCTGGCCCAGCCTCCGTGGAGAGGATTAAATGCAAGCCCTTGCCTTGCAAAAACATAACAGCGGAGGGAAGGATAGGTCAGCAGATCCCTTGTCTTATGATATAGTGGGTCACCTCTGGGGACTCGTTCACCCCTTATATGAATCCAGAGAATATCTCCATGCTGCCCCACAGCTAGGAACCAGCAACGAGAATAATCCTCAGCACCGCCTAGCACAGCGTCTGGTAGCTCCGGAATCACAGGAGATGGAATCAAGCGTGGAGCTGCATCTACACCTGTTACAGTGAAAACATATAAGATACATCTGACCATTTGTACTATGTAACACATAAATACCGACTGCTTAGGATACTACGATACTACAGCACATCTAACTATAACGTACTCCATCTTGACCTTAGAAACTGTATATATGACAGTGGTACTAAACTGGACCATCAGCAGTACAACAAAGTCTGTGCCCCTTGGACACTGTTTTGTCACCATCAGAACTGAACTATTTAACACATATGCACCATCAGCATTTAACAACTGTAATGACAAACGAAATGTTCTCAACACGAATAAACTCACCCCATATAGTTGGTTCCCAAACAAGTACGTCTCCTTTGGGTTCAGTAACAGCGTAGATCCTTGTGAAGTCCATTATGGCATCAACATACCGTGCTGGAGCAAGAAACTCATTACGAAGTATCCTCCAGTCCACGTCAGTCCCACCACGCATGATAGCGATGCACTTATCAAACACGGCTATAAGATCGTATTTCCACTTGTTTCCTACGAACTGAGGCGGAGAAGCGATCTGAATCTTGTTCAACCTGATGCGCGCCATGTCGTGGTGGTACAGAAACGGGCTGTTGTGATAATTAATCCCTACATTCTGAACAGAAGGTACTTCGATTTGAACATTAGTGTATACATTCAAAAGATACCAACGAGCCAGGTCTTGAACAACTGCAACCCATTCACCATTCCCACCAACCCAATGCTTCTGCCCAGGGCCAGTTTGGCCCCAGGGCACAGAAGCGGGTGAGGACGGCGCGTCCAGCGGCATCACCATCGAGTTAATACCCTAGATGATTTTAGATGGTAATAAGACGGTGTACGAAACTGCAAAGCAGTACTAAAATATTGAAATCTGACGAACAGACGACTTCAATATACCTGTTCATTGCGGTCATCAGGCCATACGAAAGGATCAGAGTGCAGGAGGCAAGGAGACCCGAAAGGAAACCTTGGGTCATCCGCGAGAGCATGCCTCATACCAGGAATACCACGCGAAAGCCTGGCGATTGTCAGGATGTCGGAGTTCTCCGTGAATCGATCGTACAGACCAGGAGAAGCCTCGTACACAGAGTTCTCCAAGTTGCTACTACCACCGTGCTCCATGGAAAGGAAGAGGCGAGGGATGCGGTTCTGCAAGAGGGGAAATGGAAACTGCGCAGGGAAAGTGGAGATAACTGGTTTTTCAGCGCACGAGTGAGAGCGGTTAGAGGAAGTGGAGATCAACCACGAAGTTTCCCTTTCTTTGTTTGCACGGTTCAGAACTTAAGTTAGCTTCTTCGTTAAAACATGAACACCTTAGATTTCAACCATGTGCCTGGTTCAGAATATAAGCGGAGATAAGTTTGTTTGCACTGCTTCGTTTGCACGGTTCAGGAGACAATACAAGTTTGTTTGCACTTTATAACATCAACACCTCACATTTCTGACAAACCAGTTGATAGAATTATAAAAGGTTCCATATATTAGCATAATGACAGAACAGCAGGTCGACTATCTGGTTGCCATTAACATTAACATATTAGCATCATGACAGAACAGCAGGTCGACTATTAGGGTTGTCAATACAGTACACACAGCACCAGTACACACAAATCCAGTACACAGAATTATAGAATGTTTACATCATCTAATTACACAGAAACAGGCTTCAGAGCAACAACAGTACACTTCAATCCAGGGCTTGCAGTACGCACGAAAGTAAAGACACATATGTCACCCTCCCCGATTCCAGCTTCCTTAACTATTTTCGGCCAATTGCGATACATCTGGGCATCTTGCTTGTTGCCGATGAGCAACGTCACAGGAGTAGCATTGCTGGCACTACTGCAACATACAGGAAGCTCCATTGGCGCATAACGGTTGAGGTGTGCAATGCTGAACTTGGAAGAGAAGTACTGGAGGAGAATTTTCTAGTTAGTTGGAAGCCTACGATGGTTCTACAAAATAACAGTATGAGAGTGTATTATTTACCATCTTAGCCTTCCCATGGATGACAGTGGACTTTGTCATCCTGCAGACGTACAACGGTATCAACGGCTTCAAGTCTGCAACTTGGCCGTTGAGATGTGCAACATGGAATTCATTCAGGTTGACGTCGTTCGCAAAAAAGCAGTACTTGTCAAACTCTTCAGTTCCACCCATGTTAGGACCTACAATGCCAACACATGAATTATTAGAAAGTAATCTGTAGGTCCATCCAATAGTGTACTACAACATTAGGTTTAGGCGTTGTCACCTCTGCGAGTAATCTTTTCCTCCCTAGCTCTCTTGACACTATTGTGCGTGACATCCTCAGGAGACCGTACAACACCTTTCTTACCTTTCTTATCTGTAGTTTCCTGCTCATCATCGTCATGTAGGATAACTATGTCTGTGTTAAGTTGGTTGCCCTTCTTCAACTTCTCTAGCTCAGCCTCGGCATTATTCTTCTCATCCCACATTTTCATAAAGATTGTATGGAATCGCCTAAAGCTCCTCATCTGTGCCACAACTTCATGCTGGAGTGTGAGGCACTCCATCACAAGAGACTCCCGGCTAGAGGTTTCAGGACGGAAAGCGGTCACTTCCTGAGCGGTACATGCAAGGCAGAAAAAATTATGCAGTTCACTATGATAGCAATAACACCGATAACAATAGTCCTGACAGATACTAATTCGTTTGTTATTTACCTCTGCTGAGCGAACACACTTGGCTGCTATGCGTACTTTAGCATCGGCAATAGTCTGATCTTGACCTGGGGAAGTGATCGCTGATGGACCTGTCCTACTTGGACCATTTTCCTGACGACGACGCATGCAGGACGTTCGTTGCTCCTCTAAGAAACGAGCGTACGCGGGATCAATGTCGGGGCAAACTATCTCCCGCACTTGGTTGCAATGACACAGTCATCACTACCACATTTTGACTCCATTTGGTATGTTGGAGAGGTTCTAAAATCAACAAGTTAGAAGTAAGTCAGAACAACCAATGAGTAGGGGGTTACCAAAATCAACGGCCGGTGTCATAGATCCATGGATTTATATCGATTTAGACGCATGGATTTACCTAGATTTCGCCCGCGTAAACTTAGTCTATCAGCAGCCGTCCTACTCACCAGTCAGTCTAGTAACCTAAATTCGCCCAAATTGCCTGTGGATTTACCTAGATTTAGAGGCATCAAAAGGGATTGGACAGGAAGGAAGCAGCCGTCCTACTCACCAGTCAGTGCTTGAGGACGAAAATGGTGTCGCTGATGACAAGGAGGTCGTCGGTGAAGAAGGCGCCGTGCTCCGCCGCCGTACGGGGTAGGAGTAGCCGGGGTTTTTTTGGGGGGTGGGGATGGGGGGAGAGCAGACGATTTGGGCGTGCTCGTTTATAGCCACGGAGGCAAGAAAAAAAAGAGTACTGCCCCCGGGGAGAGGAGTCGATTTCGCGACCAATTTGGCCCATCTGAAGCCCATTTTGCAACGCGGTTATGGTTCTCAACGTTATGTTCAATGACTAATACGAACATGGAGACGCCTCGTAAACTCCCTCCCACTATCACAAGCAAACGCCAAATTATTTGGCTTCATATTTCGATAAACATACGCCACATTGAATGCCTCTGGTACGTAAGGAGAGGCGGTACTACACATGACGTTTGTATGATAAGGAGGAAACGCCACTCAGAACGACTAAATCGGAGCTGCATCGCAAACGCTTTATAATAAGGCGTTCCCTGTCAGAATCTCTTACTAACTGGACCTTCCAGCATCTGTAAATACACATAGGCCTCCATAGAAATCGGACGCTCTGAACATCTTGGACGCCTGAACGCCCCATTCAGTGTCCCTGGTTTTCGAGAAAACGGCTAAGTGTTGAAGGAACCGCCGCACGCTATGGCGTTTCGTTGCGTGGTGAGACGTCGTCTGACGGGGCGTTTCGGAGGGTCCGGTACGCCACGACGAGTGGCGTATGATGCCGAGGGCCATATCCGCGCGAAAGTTTTGGGAAGGGCCAAATTTGTCTTAATGTCCGATTAAGGGTCATTTAGTAAAAAAAATACCACAATTGGCTATTAGTAAAGGATGATGCATGCAAACCATGCATGTTAGTACTCCACCACGTCAGCGCGTACGATCTTCTCGGGACCTTCACTTTGTTTCCTTCACCAAAAAAACACATTTTCCACGGGACGGGAGGGACAGCTAGCATGCAATGCATTCGCATGGCAGGAAAAAAAAAGAATTCTGTAAAGATACATTTGTCTGGAGTATATTTGTCGTAGAGCAAGGTATATGCGTGGAAATATCAGTATGTACGCTTTGCAGGCACGTGCTTAACGGAATTGACCTTGTAAAAAATGGAATTGACCCTGTCGTAACTTCGGAAAGTCTGCCACGAAAAGTATGGTACGCCTCAGGTGAAAAACCGGAGTTTTCTATCGGGTCTGCAAGTGGTCGATAAATTGCCAGTCTCCGTCCTCACGTGAACTGGATTGCCACGTAAAGTGGGTTCTGACTTCTGAGTAGACCAGGTTTCATAGTATCAAGATTGCCGAAAGGAACGAAGAAGAACTCACGGGCAGAGCTCAATATCGGATGTCACACTTACGAGTTTTTTTCTTCTTAAAATGGACTATGTTGTATATATCTTGTGCATCTACAAAATTATGTTCCAAAATATGATCACATTTGACCGCAAAATAAATAGTATCATTGACCTCCTATCCTATGCCAATGCTTTATTTTGTATTTCTTTTAAAGTAAGAAGTGAGACATCCGACAATGAAGTGTGGGCGCAGCTAGTTGCAGACTTTCGTTTCCCGTTTTACTGCCACAACCAAATTGCAGAAACCACAAACTATTGGTGTCATTTTTGCGCAAACTGCTCACTCTACATGTTTTTTTTGTTGCAAGAACCACCAACTATTGGTGTCATTTTTGCGTAAACTACTCATTTTACATGTTTTTTTAGAAATCACTAACTGTTCGTCTAATTCGTTGCACAGAGGTCCAAGTCATAGATTAATTCAACTAATTGTAGATCTGATCAATGGGACCCACGAGTCGGTGATTTTCTGAAGAAAAATATATGCTCAGCAACATTTTGATATATTTTAAACTAACAATTTATAATTTTGGCCACTTTTTAGTATTTTTTTAAACATTTTAAAAATATCTGAAAATTTCTAGTAACTGAAACAATGGACAATGGACAAACAATGCCCCGTAATCACTAACTCATGGGTTATACTCACTAAAACGGTTGTTAATCAGACTAATCTACAATTTAGACATATGTGCAACGATTACACAAATAGTTGGTGGTTTGCTCAAAAAATACGAAAAAGTGAACGACCGTAATAGTTGGTGGTTTCTGAAGTTTCCTCGCCTGAACTGGACCACGACTGAAACCCGCATCGATATAGCTTATCTCGATTCTTTTTTTTTAAGGATGACGTATCGGTTTCAAGAAGGAGAGGTCAAGCGGCTGATTACAACGCGTTTAGTCACATGCGCCAAAAACGCCAATCCACAATCAGAAAAAAGGGATCTCTCGCCAACTCTCCACCTGTCTACGGGTCCTAGGCTACCCCTAAACATCCTCGCTGCCCGCCATAGGCCAGCCTCGGCCTCCACCATTCTAATGGCAGTCTCTGCTGAAGGTCTGTGTCCTTCGAAGACCACTCCGTTCCTATGCCTCCACAAGCTCCAGCAGATCAAGTTGATCGCCGTCCACAAGTCCTTCTCATCGTTACCTCCTGGGGCCTTGGCCGGTAACCAATCCACTAGACGATCATCGTGGGCAGGGACCAGTCCACTTTACCCCACCTGCTCAGGAAAGAGTGTCAAACCTCTCTGGAGAGGACACAACCAAGGAGAAGGTGGTTTATGTCTTCTCCCACTTGGTCGCACAACGGGCAGGCGGTTGGTCTAGGCAGCCCTCTTCGCCCTAAGCGGTCTGCGGTTCAACATCTGTTCTTCAATGCCAGCCAAAGGAAGAACTTGCATTTGTTTGGAGCTCGGGAGCACCAAATCTGTTGTGCCCCAGCCAACCGATCTTGCCCTCAAAAAGTGCTCTGTACGCCGAGCGAGCTGAGTACTTGCGGTGGCCCTCCCAATTCCACCTGAATTCATCCACGACCCTTTCGGTCAGGGTGCTTATCTCGATTCTCGATAGGCCACGGTTTACTGTTGGTGGAAGAACTGGTCAAATAACCATCTCCGTCTGCACGTGAACTGGATTGATTCAGTTGACGTGATTCAGTGACAGGTCAACTGAGGTTTGAGTAGACCAAGTTTCATTTACAGATTCTCTGCAACCAATGGAGAAGAAGAGACCGACAAACCGTGTGCACGTCTCTAATTGTATAACTAAACGCTGCTAGCTACGATCGATGACAGGAGGAGCAACGTGTAATGGCGCGCGGCCTGCGTGTTTCAGTTCAGTGCAAGGAGCTATTATTCCCGAGCAAGCTACTGGAAGAAGGGGAGCTTCTGTCACTGAACCACCTCTCCTGAACGGACACAGGGGAAGAGCCCACGGCACCCTTCTCCGTTTCTTGCCCTACTACTGCATTCACCGGTGGCGCCACTGACTCCCTCCTGCTTTTGTCCGGTCCCAACGACTTGTCCGTTCCACGCGACGGCACCGAGGAGCAGAGCGACGACGTCGTTGACATGAATGCGGCGTCGTCCGTCGACGGCGCCCACCCGCTCAGCTGTATCTGATCCAGCTCGTCGGCGACCTCGGCCATCGACGGCCTTGTCTCGCTGTGGAACGCCAGGCATCGGAACGCTAGCTCGGCCACCTTGTGGATGGAGGAGAGAGTCCAGGCGTCCCTGTGCGGGTCCAGGTAAGGGTCGATGATGTCGTCCACGCAGCCCCTGCCGATCTTGTCCACGGCGAGCTGCGCCAGGTTGACCTCGCTGGGCCGCCGGCTGAAGTCGACGACCTTCATGGCCGTGATGATCTCCACGAGCACGACGCCGAAGCTGTAGACGTCGCTCTTGTCGGAGAGGTGGAAGTTCTGGTGGTACTGCGGGTCGACGTAGCCCGGGGTGCCCTGCGGCGCTGTGGAGATGTGGGAGGAGTCGACGGAGGTCATGCCCATCCGCGACAGGCCGAAGTCGGCGACCTTGGAGTTGTACTCGTGGTCGAGCAGGATGTTGCTGGACTTGATGTCGCGGTGGTAGATGGGCGGGTGCACCTCCGAGTGCAGGTACGCGATGGCCTTGGCGGTCTCGGCGGCCATGCGGAGACGGACCGTCCAAGGCACGGCGGGGCCGCGCTCGCGCTGCAGGTGCTGCGCCAGCGTGCCGTTGGACATGAACTCGTAGACCAGGATCTGCTGCCCCTGCTCGATGCAGCAGCCCAGGAGGCGGACCAGGTTGCGGTGGCTGACGGAGGACACCAGCTTTACCTCGTTCATGACGCAGTCCAGACCCTCGGCGTGGTCACGCTGCTTGATCCGCTTCACGGCCACGAGGCGGTTGTCGCTGAGGCGCCCCGCGTAGACCGTGCCGTAGGCGCCCGTACCCAGCCGCTGGGCCTCGGAGAAGCCGCTGGTGGCGCGCTCGATCTCGTGGTACGAGTACAGGGGCACCGTGCAGTCCGCCTCCGACAGGAGCCGCTTCGTGCTTTGCTGCGAGCGGATGGACGCGGAGCGGCGCTTCAGCAGGTGGCAAACAATGCAGGTGAGGCCCATCACCATGGCTCCGAAGATTACACCTGCAGCCAGCCAGTTACCATTGTGAGATTTACTTTTTTTTTTTTGAAGGGAGATCGTGTACAAGATTCAGCAAGAACAAGCACAAGCACACACGAACAGAGGCAAGACGCACACGACGCACGCCGAACTCGGAGCCACCAAGCAGCACACCAACTTCAAGCACCGCCAGCACGTCGGCGGGAGAGAAGGAGGCGAGCTCACCTCGCACCGGAGCAGCCAGCTCGAACAACCAGGTTGAGACGCTGCAGGATCCAACTGACGCAGGCGCCAGCATCTTGACGTTGAACGGACATCGGCTCCGAGCCGCCAGCTCGCCCTCGCCGTCTCACGCCGGAGACGAACATGAAGACTCCACCCATCTTCCACAGCACCCACCGAGATCGCCGGCGCAGAAGAGCTTCTCACCTGCAACCTCCCACAGATCTTGAACAAAAGCACCTCCAACCGCCGAGGCGGAGGACGAAGGACCCCCTAGACAAGAGCCCGCGCCGCCATCACGGACGCTGGCTCGAGGGGACGCGCGCTGCGACTCCGAGAAGCAGCAGGCGCGCAGAAGGCGGCAGCTCTGCCAGGGGCCTCCACCAGAGCACCCAGAGCAGAGGAGAGGACCGCCGCCAACAAAAGCCTCTCCGGCCACGCCGCCACCTCCACAGCGCCGCCGGCAAGCACCCCCACGCACACTTAGGCTATGTACACACCTGGATCCGTCGATTCCCCGTCCTCCCGCCGCCGGAGCGGCCGCGGAGGGCGAGGGATCGAGCGGATCGCCGGCGGCGAGCTGGTCGCACGGGGAGAGCCCAAAAATCGCCTTCTTCCACTGTAGATGGGGAAATGAGGGGGAGGGGTCCGTGCTCTGTTTAATTCTTTAGACTCATGAGATTTACAATATTAACGTTCACCGAATATCCAAATCGAATGGACTAGCGTTTACTCGCAAAAAAAAAAGAATTAGCCTAGCGTTTTTAGGGAAAGCAAAACAGAATGTAGTTGCATGCCAGTGTGAGCTTTGGGGATTCTGCCGTGTAAAACTCATAAATCTATGAACAGACCAACCAGCCCTACTAGACTGAAACATAGCCAACTTCAGAAATCTCGCCGCCGGAACTGGTGTTTACGGGCCAGAGAAACTACACCGGCCTAAATAATTTACTCCCTCCGTATCCACAAAAAGTGTCAGGACTTTGAAGTTGTGCGTGAGCTGGTTGTTTTCTCCGACAATATACTGGATCGGAGGCAGTAGTTATTTTGCAACACGGGGACTATCAGTCAACACGTAATACCTCAAATTTTCCTTAGAAAAACGTAGCATCCAAAATAATCAGTACGTAAAATTGGTTAAAAACGCGTAAACATTTATGACTGAAATTTGTTATCTTTCTTTTGCAAGATGGTAAACTGAACAGAAGATAAGATCCGCACGAGTAGACGAGTAGTCACACAAATAAGTGCTGCTCACCCTCATTTGAAGGGCATGTTGTTTTTAATCTTTTCGTTTTTCTTTTATAGTGCACTCTTTTTCATCACTATGCTGATCTAGCTACAAGCAAATCTCCTTTTTTTTAATATATGAAGCAAATCTTTTCGTTTTTCTTTTATAGCCTTGAGCCGTTTGCCACCTTATTCACTGTAGTTCTTTTTTTGGTTGTACGGCTCTTTCTACTACAAAATGAAACTTATTTGGGTGTTCTAGGAAACATGTATGAGCAAATTACCTGCCATAAGAAGGCCAACTAGGACTTTCTTGCCACAATCTGCTGATAACAATTTGGAAGGTTCGCACTTGGAAACTGAAACATTGAACATACGTGTTAGATTTAAGGTAGTGAGGAAAAGAGGAGCATCTATCCAAGTTGACTTTACATGTTAAGCAATGAGCATTTCAGCATAATTTAAGCGGCAATTTGGTGGACTCTTCTGACAGAAAAGCAGACATTTACAATGGTTCCTACAGACTAAGGGTGATCTCATTTCATGCATTGCAAACATACATACTCTTTCTGAAACTATCGGAAACACACACTCTCTTCTCCGGGACTACTACAAACACCATAGGTTTCCATTGGTACATAGGTTTCGCAGAGGTCATCAAAATTTCTAAGGCCAAGTGCCCACCGATGAGCTACTCTTTTTTTGAGTAAAAAAGAGTAGCTCATCGGTGGGCACTTGGCCTTAGAAATTTTGATGACCTCTGCGAGCCAAAAATCTGAATGTCTGATGTCTACGCTTCGCGCAAATTCATCCAGTGATCAAAAGGTTATCTCGACTGTCACTACTTGCTGATCACCAAAGGTTATATCAATCCCGATGGCGCATTTCAGACCACATTGCTACTTGCAGTTACAGAATCTCCTCAGATTTCAGTAGTACCTGTTCTATTAACAATCGCAAACGTGTATTAACCAAGAAAGTGGGCGGAGCAACCTAATCATTGAGATATGTACGAGAAAAGTCGGTGGGCAGAGCCTTTCAAGCTTTAACTGAACATGTTTTGTTTTGAACGGGGCTTTAACTGAACATGTGGGTAATCAATTCGTTCTCATCTTCAAGTTCGATACGATAGCCAGTGGCAATGGTCCAACTCTTTGTATGCAGTTGACGCCACTGATTAGATGCGTGGTCAACGAGCGGGAGGGAGTAATGGGCCTAATCCTAATGGTTAGTCTAGCTCGCAGACCTTGACTGACTAAATCAACCGACGAAACAGGAAAGCGAATGAACAAATCACTAGTACTGACCTGTTTTGCAACCGGCGCCGTCGACGAAGCCGTCGCCCTCGAGCCCCTCCGGGCACTCGCACCGGAACGCCTCCTGCCCTGTGTTTGGCGCGGTTAACTGACTGCAGTTGGCTCTGGGAGCGCAGCGGCAGCGCCCCGGCAACCACCAATCCAGCTCCAGCTCGCCCAGCAGCAGCGACGGCCCCTGTACATCCGAATAGCTCACCGCCGACACCAGCCCGGTACATCCGGAGCTAAGCATCTCTCCCCTGTTCAGAAAATGGCGGCCGCTGATGTTGCTGGGCGGAGGCGGCAGGATGCAGCGGATGGACTCGTTGGCGGTGCAGTGGGACGAATTCCTGTGCATGTAGCGGTCTGGCGGCTGGCTACTGCAATTTTGTAGTATGTGGGCAGCGTCGGAGCGGCACGAGCTGACGACAAGCGTGTTCCCGGAGGCGGGCGCGTAGTTGCCCGAGAAGAGCGCCGCGACGGACGCGTTGAACGGGCGGGCGCAGTCGGGGACGAGGGCGAGGATGACCGCGCGCGGCGTGACGTTGCGCACGAGCAGGCCGAGCTCGCGCGCGTGCCCGAGCCACGCGGTGCCGGTGCCGTTGGCGTCGCAGCCGAGCCGTATCGTGCAGCCGCTGGAGAAGCCGAAGGGGTACGGCAGAGTCATTGCCCCGCAGGTCTGCTCGCAACCCCCGTTGGCTCCGCCGGCCACGGCGCCCTCCGCGTGCAGCAACACGGCCACCAGCAGCGGCATGAGCAGCATCTCCATAGCTTAGCTTCCTAGCTTAATTCCGAGAAAGCAAGTCGTCCATCTCATCTCAAATTGCCAGTCAAGCAAGCAACTCAACTAAGCAAGCTGCTGCTGCGGCCCAGGGAAGAAAGGCGCGGCTGGAGTTGGACGAAGGAGGTGGTGATGGTGGACTGGTGGTGTGCGCTTGCGTCTCGGTTGCGTCCGCTGCCGCCAGTGTCGATTTTCTTTGTTCCTTGCTGCTGTGGAATTCCGCATTAAAACCGGACCACCAGCGACCAACCTACTCCTACTGCTCCTCCCTGCCCCATCCCGCACACGCAGCTCATCACTACTACTACCGGTCTAGGCCACGCCGCATCTACATGCCCAGGGAATCGAACTAGTAATCACTTGTTGATCAGTTCATCATCCTCTCGACATGGGAATGCGGAGCCGTCGTCGTCATCCGCCGTCGGCTCAAGGACGCCCGTTCCCACCGGCCACATGGCCGGTAAATCGCTCGCCGCGTCGCGGTCAGAGCCGCCCACGGCTAACATTCTGCTGCTGCATCCATCACCCGTGGCCGTGGACCGGAGACCTCGCCTCGGGTAGCCGCCAGCTCGTTCCACCCTCTCCACACGTTGCGGCCACTTGCAGACAGACTCTCCGCCTGCTAACGTACGAAACCGACTAGAAAAATCCCAAGCAAGACGACGACCCACGGTCAGACCAAGACGGGAGGGCGCCCACGCACCAACTGGGCATCTTCTTTCCCGGGTAAACGGGGTTGTGTTCATGGCATTAGAATAGATTAAGAAGTGACTTTTGGATTGTAACGTGACCATTTCAATATAATTAGATGGATCTAGTTTAGTACCGCTAAAGGCGGCTAAAAGTACCCACATGGATTGAACTAATCACGTAAGATGGTGGAGAAAGCTAGCCATGCAAGTCTCTGCTTGATATAGGTGCAGAGGAGCCTTGGACCTTATCCTCTCCCGCGGAAAGAGAGGCGATATTTCTGAGCCACCCCGTCAGATCCACCTCGCCGCCGGCGGCTCGCCGGTTTCCCTCGCCTCCGTCGGCCGCTTCGGCGGCGGGAGGTGAGGGGAACCTCGGGCCCCGGCGTGTACATAGTGTAGGGTTTGCTAGGGTAGTCGTCGGCGGCGTCAAGGAGGCGGTGGCGCGGCGGACGTCGTGTGTTCGTTTTGCAAGTGGGCTCTTCCTCTCCGGCTTCGGCGTTCGTTGGAGCGTCGCGGTCGAGCGCCGCCCTGCGCGTGCTCGCGGCCCTCCGGGGTCGCCGTGCATGCTCATCCCCTTCCAGATCTCGCCGCGGCGGATCTGGTCGACATCACTGAAGCAGCTGGAGGTCAACCGAGGCGACGATGGCGACGGAGCGAGGCGGAGGCTCTCCGGAGTTCGAGGCCCGAAGACTTCCCGTCCGCTTGGGGATCTTCTCCCATCCAAGGTCAATGGAGAAGGAGCGGCGGCGCGCCATCGGCACGTCTCTCTCCTCATCGCCGGCGTCGATCTACAGGAGGATTTGGTTTGTAATTTCTCTGTTCGTGGAGATCCTCTCTGTTCTACCTTGATGTAATCCGGCTGTTTCTTCGCAAAAAAAAAAAGTCTCTGCTTGATATACAATTGTGAAATTGCTCGTGGGGTTGGGGAACTTAAGTTAAGTAACAGTGTTTTGGCTCCCGGGTATGCAACCTTTATTTAAAATGCATTTTGCACATATTTTGAAATGTCAAAAAATTTGGAAACAAATGTTCGCGTGTAGGTCTTAACATGTTATGTGTTCACAAAGTCGTTTCACGAAAAACCGATATTTTTTGTGACTTGTATAAAAAAGAAAAAAATGGTGCTAAAATAAGGCTTTTCACTACACTTTTTTTTTTGTCTTTTTTACACAAGGCACAAATATTTCGGTTTTTTGTGAAACAACTTTGTAAACACATAGAATATGAAGATCTATCTGCGAAATTTTATTTCAGATTTCTCGACATTTTGAAATATGTTTTTCAAATACCGGGTGCATATGCACCCGGGTGCCAAAGTGATTTTCCGACCTACTCTCCGTTACTTATGATGATGGGCCTGAAGTATTCGACGAAATTGATGCTGCTACTTTAAGCTACAGTGGTCACTATTTTAAACTTAATTGACTTGACAATCACTTTTCCAGCTGTCAAAAGGAGAAAAGGTTGATAACAGAATAAGAGGAAAAATAAGTGGACGATATTAAAATGATGCACCAGCCAACTGTGCCAAATATTCGAACTGATGAAAATAGTTAGGCAATATTTTTATATTTCAACAACATGGCAGACAAATTTGAATACCTTTGCAATCATACCTCGATAACATGCCCCCAATCTTGGATCTTGGTTCGCAGTTTCACACCCGCCAAACTTGAGAATTCCTCCCCTCGTCACAGTCAACAGCTACAGCTTATGAATCCGCCAAAACAGCGGGGGGAAAACGACACTTTAGTTGTAGATAGGATGACCACAAGCAAAGTTCCGACAAAATCAAGTTGGATGCACTTAATCCTCGGCTCTTTCAATAGACAACAGCACGCTAGCTAGAATAACAAGTGCTTGCCCCCTTATTTCTTCAAAATCACAATTCAGTTCTCAAACATACAAAAGAGGATATTCCATCGAAAATTTGCTTCTCTTCTCTAGTATATAACTGGTAACATTAATCTGACGATGGTTGATTTGGTTTTGTCACCAAAAACAAAATAATACAGAACCAGCAATATGATACAACATTTCAGTAAAAGTGTAACCACTTCAATATTTCTTCAAGAAATTGCACCCCAGCTTTTTAGCAGGAAATATACATCACAGTGATTTTTAACATGATCCCTCTCTCGTTACATTGTATCAGAAGGTATGGTGTGTATGCACCTCAGATTTCCAGTATAGTTCTTATCTGCTCAGGTGAATGCTTAACCAACGATCTTGGGTCAGGATAACAGTTCTGTGGATCTATCACTGCCTTGTAAATGAGCTCATAAGCTTCTGCTAGAGCTCTTGCCAAACCGTAGCAAGCATCAGAACGTAGCCTTGGAACCTGCAGCTGCTCAAATTCAGGCAAGGAACCTTCTGTTCCAGTCACAAGACCATAGAATGCCTTCAAGCATTCCAGAAGCATTTGGGGTGATGTCTCCTCAACATCTGCCAGAGGTCTTGCATCATCCTTGCTGTCAGTAGAGCTGTAGTTCTTTATGTATGACATCTTATTTGACAATCCACATTTCGTGAGAATGCTATCAGCTTCTTTCTCTACTAGGGCTCGGACATGTGTTTCAATCATGGAGCGCAGATTGTTAACATAACTCGTAGCAACCTCCTGACCCATTAATGGTTCCTCAATAGCTGATAAGCAGTTGATGAGGTAGACTTTGGCGGAAGATTCACCACTCTGTACATTGCATATGAATGAGGAAAGTGGGGGAGGGGAGTAATCATCATGTAAGGAAAAAAATTAACTTACTTTGATTATATGTAAGGACATGTCTACAAATTGATCTGCGCATCTAAAGAGAGCAAAGTCTACCCTGTCAAAGGCTTAAAGCAAAAGGATTCTGACCGTACCATCAAAATCACAATTTCTTTAATCTTATTTTACTGCCCAAAGGTTATTCAATAAAACTGAACTCAAAGCCAATCATGAAATCCACAACCTTGGATGTTTCTCATAAATTCAGTGTTCTTTTATGCTGACACGATAAAGGTGGTATCAGGGATGCAAATTGGAATCATTTCTTAATTCAAATTCTTTTAAGTTTGACCAAGTTCATAGAAAAACATCTACAGTACCAAATCAATATCAGTAGGTCCATCATGAAATATTTTTACATACTGTATTTATTTGATACTGTAGATGTTTCCAATAAACATGGTCAAACTTAGACGGGTTTGACTTCAGACAAACTAGATATGCCTTAAAAACTGAAAAGGAGGAAGTGGTTCTCTAATAAGTACGTGATCTGGGGTGGCAACTAGCAACAGAATTAGTATGAACGAGAAAAAAAGAAGTTCAGTTCATGACCAGAACATACGTCTAAAGTTTGCTCCAGAATGGCCACAAGTCTAAGTGATTTACATTACGATACACATGGCAAACCAAAAAGTAATGCTACTAACCAGGAAAGATGTAGATAGATTCTTCGACAGAATAGCATCAACTGAGATTGAATCTCTCTTATTTCCACTAGTATCAGAACTAGTTCTACCACGCCGTCCAAGTGAACCTTTTGACTTTTGGGCCTCAGCCGCTTGCTCACACATCTGAAGAGTAGGCCAGGAAGTCAGGATTAGCAGTACCACTACCAGTACCACATGTAAATGACTCCCTATAGACCACATTGCAGATAACATTACATTTATTCTGTAGTAACAAGAATAAAGTATAACGAAACTAGTTGTATATGAGATGATTAGAAGTATGGACCACTTTGTGGACGGATAGCATGTGTCATCAAATTGGCTCCACTAAAACATATTAATATGTTAGTTGCTGCAAATCATATATGCTACTGCAGTAATGCCAAACAAGTAAAAGTACAATTTTGCTACATTATGTCCAGTCTAATGCTACTTTATACTACACGATTATCCAGAAAAAAAACCACATGGAACAGCATCAAGAACTTCTACAATGAAATGAAATAGGGCCATTTTGCGGTAGCTTAGTGCAGCTAATATTTGTACAATGTGTTGAACATCCTAAGCTAATATGCATTGATTATCGAGACCACTTTATGGTAATAACATGATTCTCATAACCAGCCAGAATCATAACCATCATGTCTGACTCCCAATCTTCTCTTGCCAAACCATTTTTTACTGTGCGATGCAATTGTTTGGCATCAATATTACTTTCAAATGACACTAACGTACGTATTTATTTTGGAGATATTAAGCAACTGTACGACATTGATAGCTTGGTTGACTGAAGATAACTAGACAGTGAATACAGACAGACACTGAAATTGCTGCTAATTTTAAGAATTCGCCCCTAACAGTGCACATATAGGGTAGGGTGGTAAATCGTATTATTCGAGCCATGCCGTTTAGACGTCTGGACAAAGTACAAAGCACATCAACGGAGAAAGCTCACCTGAATTATAGGATCCAGTATTGCAGAAATGACAGGATCAAAGTTTAACCCTTTTCCAGAGGCAGAAACCATCATGCTATTGTAGGTATTTATGAGCTCAAGCAACAAAGAAATTCCCTCCCTCACTGCTGGTGGAGGAGAGAGGTCAACCGCAACAAGTGGAGGATATCGCAATAATTTTTCTCCACGACTCTTCAGGATGTTGAAGAATGTCCGCTGTGTTGCATCTCTAAGTGACCATATTGTATTGCACAATGCTGTGTCTACACCCAGCAGTTCAGATATCTATCACAGAAAAGGATCTGTGTGAACGAACAAGTCTTTGTTTTACTAAATATCCAGAAATAGAATTGCAGACTCACCGTGTACCCATAGAATTCCAGGGTATTACTAAGTTTGTAAGAAACTATCAGACTTGGTTGTGACTGCAGAACTTGTTCAACTCGAACTTTAAATGGTCGGCATGCCCCTTCAAATATTCTATCAAGAACAGAAGTGATATCAGATTCTCCTTTGGATGAATCACCTTCCCGTACAGAATGACGACGATTAGCTGGACCACTGTCACTTATTGCTTCAGGATCAAGCAGCGCAGCTACAAGCTCTCTTTCAGATGCCAGTGCCTTCAAACAGTAGAGCCAGAAGTTTATAAAGGCTACAGAAACATCTTTAAGTTACAGACGAATGGTGCATCTGCATGCATTTTATTTAGGAGGGATTTTTTTATGAACACTAATTGGCATATTGGTTCCTATACTATGGATAAGGATAGAGCAAGAAAGCACCTGATGCAGCCAGCCCAGCATATCGCCTACATAACGAAGAGGGTCGTGAGCATGTACTTCTATTGGTCTTGGAAGCCCTCCAGGTCCACCTCTAGTAAGAGCACTTATAAACCGCCTGAATAAGGCATGGTGCCTCATATTGGCAACCTATGGATGTGAATAACTCAACTGTCAGATACCATTTGAATAACCGGAAACTTTACGATGTAAAAGTTATAGAATACCTCTTCAGCACAGTACTTAAATAGAACGGGCCTTTCCTTCAGGCAGCGAACAGCCTTCCTCAAGAGTTCACTTACTTCAGGATTATCAGTATCACCTAGTTTTTTACACTCAACTTGAACCCACCTGATGACAACGAAAATTGAGTTAAAACACTTGGACATCAAATGACAATTGATCATGTTATATCAAGAGCGTAACAGCAAATTGGAGTAAAGTATTCAGCAAGGGTCATTCTACAGTACTTATCCTGAGAAATTATTTCTCAGTAGTGCCTAGTGAATGGAATCAAGTATAGATAAATGTCACAAACACTAGCTTTGGTAACATATGTAATGTCAAATTTGAACATAGATCAAGAACTACAAAGTAAAAACAGCCAAAGGAAATGTTGTAGTATCATATTGTCACTAGAACTAAAAGCAGAGGGAGTGGAAATATATCTCCTATTCTGGAGTAAATACCCAAAGGGAACAGAAAAAGGTAAGATGACTATAGAACGATGACCAGTACCTGCATAATCTTTCATAAGCACCTTCTTGGTACATGGACATCATATCCATAAGTTCCAAACCAGCACGCTGAATAAATAGAAAAAAAAAGGATGTTAACACAAATATCTCTAGGAAATCAGCTTTTAGAAGTTCCAACACTGAAGCTTATGATCAAATCGTTACAGGATTTGATCCTGCTATGTAGCTGACAATCAATGGGTTGATAGAACTCTATAATTCTGAAAACTCGAAGCTAATAAATTCAAATTAAGATATCCTATTAGAAGCAAGAGCATATTTATGACAGACAGCTAAAGATATGTTCTTCTGCTTGGGTTGAAAGACTGGCAAGAGAAAGTGTTAATTGTGATCTAATAAACTAAGGCAAGAAAAAACCTCAAGGATAAAAGTAAAATTACCTGGTGGTGTGTTCGCAGCAAAACCTTGCAGTTCGAATGGATTTCTTGGACATGCAACAGTGCCTTAAAGAATTTCTCATCTATATCTTCTTCCCGGAGTGCATGTATCTATAAAAATAAGATTCCATGAACAAACATACTCAAGATTGCCGTGCAACAATATGAGTATGACATCATACTGTAGCAAACAAAGAATAATTTAAATGACTGGTTTTCTTAAAGTATGGAGTACAGGAGTAGTACCTCTTCATTTGAAAGTTGGTAATCCCGGAGGAAACATGATACAATTTCTTGGCGCTGAGTGATAACCTCAAGTTCCTGTTGCAGCCTCTCAGTTGTACTGATGATATCCCCCGTACTCGCACTACAACTGCTCAATGCTTCCTCAATCCTAACACAAATACCGAGAGTAAAATTAAAGTTAAACTGAAAGCTCCTGGTAGAAACCTTTTGCATCTACGGCCTAACATTCTCTATGATTACTCAAGTGTCTTGTTTGGACCAATAATAAAATGCTAATTGCAGGTTCTACATTCAAACTCGTAAGACTGAGCCAAAATACAATGTGTTCGTACAACGTACTAATTCCCCTACATTGACATAAGTTTTAGCTCAACCTAGTGTAAAATATCACAAACTAAGCCAGAATTCCATTTCCAGGCAGGAGGAGCACTCACTTTTTCCAGGAGTCGTCCAGCGCGTGCACTTCCCCCTCAACGCGATCCAACGCCTGCACGCAAACAGAAAAAAAAACGAAGCAATCACATACCAAACGACTAGCGGACGATGTGCGAAGGAACGGTGAGCAGCAATATGCCAACAGTTTGTACCTTCTGAGCGGGGAGGGAAGCGTCGAGGAAATGGCGGTTGATGGCGAGAGAGCGCTGCTCGACGGAGGACTTGAGGTTGCGGCGCGCCTGCGGGGTGTTCTGCACGTAGAAGGTGGAGAGCGCGCCCAACGAGGCCAGCAGATCTGCGCTCTCCGTCCGCGTCTCGAGCACCTTCTTCAACTTCCGGGATACCCCCGGAGCCAGCGCCGCCGCCATATTGCCCCGGTTACCAGCCACTGGAGCAAAGCCACCGAGTTCACGATCTCAATTCGGACGCGACCTCCCTCCACCTCCCTTCGCCTGAGTTGGTGATGACCGTCTGGGATCTGGGGGAGTCAGGTTTCCGCCGTGCAGGCTACCGCGCGTCCGCGTTGGGCTCAACGCCAGTCTAACTTAAAGCCCGTGAGAAGCCCGGCAAGTAAGCCCGTGAGACCTCCTGACGACTACTTTGGTGACGACTACTTTGGTGAGACGGCGGCGGTGGCTTCGGAATCGTTTGGGCGCATGTTGGTGGACGGTTTGTCTGGTGGTGTCGAGGCTCGCCCTCGCGGGACTCCGATGCGACGGATCATACGGGGTTGTGGATAGGGCTTTCGGGAGAAATCCTTGTCGGGTCATCCGACACTGACGCGGTGCCGCCCCCGGGTGGCGCCTTTCCTTCCTGAAGGGCGTCGTGGCTACCCCTCATCGCTTCCTTCTGTGCCGGGGGAAACCCTAGGACCTTTTGGTCCGGGCAGCAGCATGGCTTTCCTTCTTGAAGGTGCTGCTTGGTACTCGTCGATTCGGATCTAGGAGTGTGGTGGTACTTTGTCGGAGAGGGCGCAGCGGTTCCGGGTTACCGTCACTTAGTCGATCCGCCTATGTCTTCTTTTTGTTTCTTCTTTTTTTTCTCTTTGGGTGTATGTTTGCTGCCGCCCCAGCATCTCCAAACTGTTGTATCGGGTGGTTGCTATATTTATATAGCGGGGCTACGGCCTATTTCGTCAGTAGGCTTGAAACAATACGCCCAGTTGAATTTCAACTTTAATTAAACTCAAAATACATTGTATTATAGCCTGTGTAAAAATGAGAAAAGTGGAGATTTTAAGTAGTGAACAGTACAGAAATCTGAATCTCCATAATTTAGTCTCTTTGTGGGGCTCAAAATACAAAGTGTTTTCAATCGAGATTTTGCACTGGAATTGTACATCACTATCATTGTCTAGAATTGTTTTCAGACTTTTCTTAAACTTTAAAATGACGTTTTCAAAAAATTCAAAAAACAGGCTACATCTAGCCCGGGCTATACATGGACTTTTCCCAGTTTTCCTTCACTATCAAAAACGTGATTCCACCTTTTTTGCGTTTGAGAAGAAAGAAAACACACGATACACAGTGAAACTGTGAGTGGTTTTCTCTTTCTGAACTCCATGCAACGATTTTTAAGCAACATAATACCAACTTGTTTTACTCTCAGCCTCTCAGGGGGAAAGAGAACGTCTGTTTCAACTTTCAAAACACAGCTCGAGCTAAAAAAAAAGGCAAGAGCTGACAGTGTTGCAGTTTACAACATGAACTTCATATTCCGGCCAACTAAATAATTCGGACTGGTGATCAAAACTACTGGATAGCCACCACAAAGTATACAAATACTGATTTCAAAGCCTATACCTACAAGTCTTCGCCTGACAACATTATCATGAGTCCATCTCCACAGGTTCATCTGCCGGTTCGTTATAAGATAGCTCCTTGCCCATTACCACTGCCGTCATCATCAGTTTACCAGCGTCCGGGAAAACATCGTGCTGCATCAGCACTTCCTCCACTGAGAAGCATTTGTCCTCCAGGCCTCTCGAGTGCACATCCTCTTTTCTCACAGGCAGCACATCCTCAAATGTACCGTCAAACACCACCGCGTCTGGGCTGTAACACAGCCTCGAAGCGTTGAAGAGGACTGTTCCTTGAAGAGATTCCTGGATGACCTCGTCGCTCCAGCCTTCCGAAGTGGATGCCTGCGAAAGCTTGACCCAGTCATCCTGGTTGGCTGCATTCGTCCAGCAGCTCTCTAGGAGGCCTCTGTTGGAGCTTCGGAATGAGGAGCTTGTCCAAGCAAATACTTCAAAAGCTTTCAGAGAAAGCTCTCGGTCTCCCTTCATGCACATTTCAATCAGTTCTGCTGGACGAAGCAACTTGCTTGCCTGTTTGCCCTGTGCATATTCCGGATCATGCTGAACAATCTCTTCCTGCAAGGAGAAAAAGTATACCTAATTTGGTCAGATATCCGTTCTATATTTAGATCCACTTAAATGGCATCAAAGGTTATCCTCTTTTGTACATCTTGAATATACTTTCACTAAAGATAAACAAAACAAAACTACCCCGTATATAACTTTCTAGGTGTTCAAACTTGGAAGTTACTGCCATGCATCTAAATATAGAACATATAAAGACAAAGGACACAGATGTACATCCAAGCATGGGTAGATTTTGGGCTCCTAGCCCTACCAGCATGTTCACATGTAAAGGCGATACCATGCAAGAATATGGCTTGCTTACATTAATGTCTTCCGGCAAATATTGATTAGAAAACAGAAGTACAACATGACATTTTCTGTTTAAGATAATTCACCTGAAGTTTCAGAATCTGAATATCAGCGTCTATCCGTGCCACCTTCATTTCATAATCAACATCCTTGCCTAATTGTTGAGAATTGCAATATGTCAGGAATCAATTTACCAGGAAAAAGAAATTAACAATACATGTCATCAACGAAACAAGAATAAATACAAAAGAATGAAGCAAGATTCTGTCCCCTTGCTAAAATTATCTTCTACGGCATTTCCTGTGCTGTGAAAATTCAGTAGAATCATACAATAGCTACAAGTCCTAAGCATGTGAAACAATTTCAATGACGGAGAGAATCATGTGGTTCATCAAATATAGCACTTGAGTACTGTTATCCATCATACAGGTTTGTGTAAGCCAATATAACATGCGGAGAATGACAACTTTTTATCAATCATGGCATAAATATGCAAACTCCAGAGTTATTGTTTGCAGTGACTTCGCCAAAGGTATAGAAGAAAAGAATAACAAAATAAACAGTTAACCTGCTGTTGCAGCAATCTTAGAGAGATAGAGAAGACGCCTTCTTTCAACAAAGGACAGCGACTTTCTGTTGCTTGTGAGGTTAGCATCTTCCCCGGGACTCAGATGTAGCGCACATTTATGAAGAGTCTCTGAAGCAACTGAGAACTGATTTAAGCATATCTCGTGAAGCCACAAAAGATCATTCTGGTCTTTCAGAAAACTAGCTAGCTCTTCCTGGAATTCTTCACCCAGCCTTAACAGCTTAGCGTACTGTTGGCTGCTGATTAGCTGTTTAAAAACGTAGAAACTGAATCCCCCATGAGGCCCTACACTATCATGCTGCAATAAAAAATCAACATAAGAACCGTGCCCTATAACAGATTATGGTCGAAAGTGAATAATCAATATATGCTAGATCACTGAAAAAATAAAATGTAGTATCTCCTGCATAACATACAACATTCAAGCTGTAGCAAGATGTTCTGACACAAACTGGGATATGTTCATGTGATTTTACCATAAGATTGCGGAGGAGAACCGTATCACTGATATCATAGCAAATCTGCCACAACGTTTGGTACCCTTCATGCCGTTTAGCTGTTGCCAAAATTGGAGAAGTGACCTCTCTAAATATAGATTCTTTCAGATCAAGATTGTCATTGCCTTCTCTTGACTCCTGGTAGATACGCTAAATATTAGGCATTTCATCTTAAGATCAAGTAATACCAGAGTCAAATTTGACAGTCATAAACTGTTAAATGTTTAGCATGAATGCATGATGTCAGGGAACTGTTTACAGCAGCAGACGGATGGAAAATCTAGAAACGCTGCCTTGATTAATTTGCTAATTGTCAAATAAAACTTTGTCATGCTACTGAAGTAATAAGTATAACGTTATCACCAATCCCTGGGCAACACATATTATTATAAAGTGCAATTTTAATGATGCTATATGCAATTTCGCACTATCAATGTAAACATAGTTAAACTTATGCCTCCTCGTTTTTTATTTTTCTTGTATTTTAGATT
Source organism: Poa pratensis (assembly GCA_947311845.1). Taxonomy (NCBI): domain Eukaryota; kingdom Viridiplantae; phylum Streptophyta; class Magnoliopsida; order Poales; family Poaceae; genus Poa; species Poa pratensis. The sequence continues at coordinate 76,282,023 of CAMZMU010000033.1, forward strand.
TCTGTTCGTCACATATGAGCCTGCGAGGCTATAGACCAAAGCTTGTCTGATAAGACCGACTTTTTTTCGAGTAAAGGACCGAATTGAAAATACAAATATAAATAATATTTCATCCCTCTAATCACCGTATGTAGGATACTAAAACCAATGCAGACAGACAATAGGCCTCAGTTTTCCCTTCTCACGGTCCCACTCGCCTCTTTGAGCTCTGCATGTCACTCTCTCATCTGTTAAAGCTCCCATCCCAAACACCTCTGGTCAATTTGGGCACGGGAAGAAATCCAACGGCTGGAGAAGCATCCAGCGAAACCAATCATGTACCAATATATTTCTCTTTTTGTCACATCAAGGCACCTGGCCACTTGGTAGTGAGCTGCAGCTTTGACTGTGAAGTTTTGTATTCAAACCCCGCAGCCGCAGGCTTTTTTTATTTTGCTAAAGAGCGGGGCAGAGAGGTGGCAGACGCACCATCGCCGTCAACTCAGTCTTTTGAAGGAGTAAAGAAAAAGATACCATTGCAGACGAAACTGCCACTTGCTACTTAAGGTCAAGTTTTGCAAACCTCTCATCTACTATGTTAATGCATACAAACTTACATTCATGGCAGATGATCAAAGCATATTTGTGTTATGATCAGAGATTACTAGCCCATGCATGTACAATCCATACTCACTTCAGTGAGTTGGCCACTAGGGGAAGACAATCAAAGAACCAGCAAAGCAGCAAACAACTAATAGCTCATCTCAATGTCGATGGAATTAGAAATCACAGACTCTGTACTGGAAGGGTGAGTTGTTACCTAAATAGCAAAGTGTTCCAGAATTATTACTGCATACATATTACATGAAGTTTGAACCTCACAACCCACCATTTTTGTATGAGACTGCTTCATTATTCACATAAGCTATGGGCTTGTTAAGTAACCACATCATTTTCTGAGGGGATGAAGGACAGAGTATGTACTCTCATATCAAAAAATAAGATAAGAGAACAGGCAAATAAGGGAACAGTATGAACATGCAAAATACAAACGCATAGTAAAGAAAAACATCAACAAAATAGACCAAACCTGGTATTTTGCCTCTATAATTTGTTTTGCAAGGTCATAAAGGGAACCAAGAAGCTCATCTCTCCGTTCACAGTATTCCTGTACTAGCACACCATGTTCCTCCCCACGTTCAAATTTGGCAGTTAATAGACCTATATATCCCTCCAATAGCATATCTGTGAGTCCTTCCAGCTGAGACCATAGGTTAGATTTCATCGCCATATCTGCAGCTCCTGGTTCGCTCAAAAGCTCCATCACGGATGATGCCAGACTCCAGATTCCAGACCGGACGACAGGTTGACTGTTCCATGTTATCAGTCCTTCAGGAGAAGGATACCAGTCCTTGTGCTCCTCTCTATAATACAATGCTGCCTGAACTAAGGTCACACAAGCATTTGATAACTCAAGTGCACGCTGCATCTGAACAGTCGGGTGTTCTTCTCCAGTTATAATATACCGAAGTTGATGTGTCAAACAGTAAAATAGATCCTCTATATCAGAAACTCTACTGTAGAACACTTCAGCATTATCACGATCCATTAATAGAACAGTGTTCCGTCGAGCTTTCTCACCAACCAACTGAATGAGATTCCAAAGTGCACCAGCAGTTGGGGGTTTTGACTGGGTGATAAATGTGTGCTTGAACGCTGCTGGCTAAGCGCATTCTGTAATTCCCTCAGCTGAATTACTCCAGAGAGCTTTTCTCCATGTTCCATGACACTTAGCATTGCAGCTCCTATGGAATAAAAGCATAATAGAAAAGAAATTATTTAGGGGCAAAATTCTAATAGAACAGTACCAGTTCCCCTGCATGTATATAAAGTCAGTATTGTAGTTCCTATGGCCATATGACATTATCATCATTACAAATTTAATAATCCCAGGAGGAAAAAGGTTGCGGGTGTTCTAAGGCCAATGCTTAATGATGAGCAGATAATGTGGCCTACACAACATAGAACATACCATAGCAGAATGACGCAGAAGGTAGACAGGCAAGAAGAATCATGCAGGGTTACTCCGCTTTAAGATCAAACAAGTAGTAGCTTTTTAATTTACATGATTTAAAGCAGGTTCTTAACTCCAACGAACATGCCATCATTGTCATGAACTCATGCTACTTCAACAGCAAACAGCAAAGGGTCTGGTTGTTTAACAGGGATAATATAAGTCCAAAATAACAAACATAGTAATGGCAAGATACGATTCATACTTTGTTTTGACGAGAGTTCTTCGTGGCACTTGGACAAGATAAGAAATTGAAGGTATTTCTCATGTTTTTGCCTCTTCTCAGCAAGGGATGAAACAATTGTTGAAGCAAGAAACTCAGCTTCTCTAGTTGTTGTCCAGTGTTTAGACAATGTGTTTACAATGGATTTGCTTACTCGAACAAATACATTCATCTCACCCTCTTTCTCAAATGCTCCTGCTACTCTAAGCTTTTGAAGTGCCTCGTGAACTGCACCAGACGAAATAAAATCATGAAACAGTCGATTGAGTAACATCTCAGCCTCTTCATCAACCACAGCCTGTTGAGCTACGCCAGTGAATGCTGGCCTTTGCCTGTCTCCAGAACTCCAAGCCTCAGAGCTCACTCTTCTGGGGCAACACTGGCGCTGAATGCCTGACTTCTCCTTTTCTCTTCAGCGACCGCTTCATTACAGCTACCTTTTCGTGATAAGCTGCGCTCTGGAGGCTCAACCCCACCAACTAATACAGCCTTTTCAGGTATTGCCCAGACTCCTGCCTTTTCTGTAAGAACAACCCAAGCTCCTTCGTCTTTATCCTCAGCAGATGGGATGATGGAAGCATCCAAAACCTTTCCAGCGTCCCAAGGCAAATCAAATTGATAGAGTCGGGTAGAACCTCTCCAATAGATGGCCACCGTTGCTGTTCCATCACCTGATAGGATGATCACCGAGCCAGAAGGCTTACCACCAGTTTTAAGCCTCATGGAGAACAAAAACTCTTCATCCTCCACTCGAGCTTTAGGGAGTATCACCTGTGAAGGAGCTTTTTTCTCCAAAAATCTTTCACATTTAACCACATTATCTTCAGATGAGAACTTTTGGTTTGATTTGAACAGCATTGTCAGAAGAGAATACTGAGTGTAGTTTGACCCACTCACCCGATCTTTGCACAAGGTAGCAACAAGAATGCTAAATTCCTTCCCATGCTCATCTATCTGCATGTCCAAAAGCCAGATATTCTTCTGACCAGCTATGTCCTTTTTTATGCCCAGCTCCACATCACTACCAACAATTTCCTGAGATCCTATTTTTTTTACACTGATGCCATGCAAGAATGAGATGCTCCAACATTGTATCCCATGGCTAGTCAACAAAAAGAACTTCCGGTCAGCAGCCTCGGATGATACATTACCAGGTAGCCAAGCCAAGGATCTTCCACTATTATTTTTCTGATAATGATCAGTTCCATTATCTCCTAATGTATCACGATGAACTTCTCTTCGATGAATTCCAGCTGGTGAACACTGAAACAACCATAAAGCACCTGTATGCTCAGAAGCTATCGCAATACATTCATGAGAGCCTCCTGGAATGGAAGCTGCAATTAGCGAGTTAAACCTGTAACCTCCAGATATAACATCACCTGCAGGTGCATCACTGTGGCCACGTAAACTAAGAACTGGACTCTTGCAACTTTCATCATAGATATCAGGCCAATACGCCATATCTTGTGTTCTTCTGTTGCAGAGGATGACACCTGTTGAACTACTTTGGTGCAACATATCTCCACTCTTCCTTGTTGATGGACTACTACTATGCCATCTCATGATGCAAAGCGTCCACTGATTACCACCAAAGGACTTTGCATCTTTGCTTCCCGTAAGAGAAGACGGGACATCAAGTACAAGACAATCTTTGGAAACAGAAGCCAAGTAACTCCAGATAAAAAGCTCATTTCCACATATCATCCATGCAAGGGACGTTTCCTTGTCAATGCCACCTACAAGCATGTTTTTGCCTACAAGGGACACATAACTACTGTTCAGGATGGTATACTAGTACAAGAAAAATAGCTCAGGCGCACCAGAGAAAACAGTTACCAGAAAAATTCTTCTGCAGAAGGTTGGCTTGTGCATTCCTCACGACTTGGGGAAACTCTGCTACACGCACTGGTCGGATCTGGTCAGAATCGCCAGCCCTGTCTGTTTGCTTGGATGTCGAAATCCTGAAAAATCGCATAGAGAAACAAAATTTAGGAATATCCAGCTTAGTGATCTGTGGTAAACTGTACGCGCCCTAAGCCTACAACAGTGAGGAAGGCAAAAAGGGTCCCTGCGCCTCGCTCGCTTCCGGTGCCCCAAACTTACATCCATATGAAATGCGGTGATTCTGGTGAAATCGAAGTAAGGTGAGAAGAAAGGAGTACCTGGCGAGGAGGGAGGAGGAGGTCCATGGTGCCGGGGTGCCAGTGGCGGGGCGGTCGGAGAGGGCGAATCCACCAGGCGACGCGGAGTGGGCGGGAGCAGGAGGAGGAGGCGAAGGCGTCGCCTCCTCCTTCTCCCTGCGGTGGACGAGGTGGGGCTTCCTGATCGCCGGAGAGAACATCTTTGGCGGCGGACGAGCTGAGCTGCAGCCGCCTCACGCTCTCCGACTAGCCGGCGTCTCGGCGCTCTCTCCGGTAGGCTAGGGTTTTACTAGTGTTTTGAGTTTCTTCCTTTGCGTTTTGCCCCTCCTTGGAGACACAAATAGTCAAATGCAGAAACGTCAGCTGGAGCTAAGAGCATCTCTACCAGAGCCCGCAAAATGCGAAACCTTAAAACAGGTTTGCAGTTCGCGAACCTAGCATTTTTTAGCCCAAAACAAAGCACGGCAGAACAGAAACCGCAAAACCAATCCGTAAAACGGAATATTCGCAGTATCATTTTTTCCCCACGTCTTCTTCTTCCTCTGGCTCCCGCGTGGGATCTATCCAGGAACCTCAAAATCAGCCACGAAGCTAGCTATCTAGGAATCGATCCATCCACTCCCGCGTGGGAGCTAGCTGAGCTAAGAATCGATCCATCCACTAGCAGGAATTAGACTAGGCGCTCGCGTCTGTACGATCCAGTTCGGTTCCAGCCGGACGGCCGGACGAGCGCGCCCTTGCCCAAGCAAATCAGCACACCGTGGTCGCCGGTCCCGCGTGCCCAGTCCCGTGCGGCCGTGCCCAGTCTTGTCTGCACCTCCCGTCCCGCGCCGGCCATCTCCTGGCCGCCGCCATGTCAACGAGGAACGACCGCCGGTTGGCCTGGGGCGCCGCTGGTCGCCGCGCCTGTCACGCACGCCGAAATCTGGGCGGTGAGGCGGAAGTTGGCGGGATTCCGGCGAAATTCCGGCGAGTTTCGCGGCGGAAGGTCACCGGCGGGTGCTGAATATTCAGCCCGCCAAAGCCTCTCACGGATGCAGGGCCCCCTCAATTCGGCGCCGAAATCCGCGAAAAAGCCGTTCCGAGGCGCGGATTCACGGGGCCCTGCAAAATCTTTTGCGGGTTGGGCAAATTTGCGGATTCTATTCTCCGCCTTTTTGCGGTTTTCAATCCGCATCGGGCGGTTATTATGCGGGTTTGCCCCTTTTGCGGGTTCTGCTAGAGATGCTCTAAGTGTCTCATTGTAATAAGAAAACTGAAAAGGATAAATATGAAAACTGTATAACTGAAGTGTCATTGACTTACGAAATGTTGAGACATCAAAATACCGAAACATAGAGAGAAGCAGTGCTCCACCTCCACACAAATTATAAAGGAGGAGCTTTGTGCGAGATATAAAAGAAATTTTTATGTAAGCACAAAGGCGCAAAGCTCATTTTCGTTATTCATCTAGATTTTCTATGGATTGAGCCATTCCATAGAAATGCCATATGAACCTTGTGACTATTCCTCATTACAGATATCCACAAGGAAAATGCATGAAAATTCGTAATCCAAAGTGATCATTAGTTCTAATTGATTCTCATTTCTTTGCAGAAATATAGTTCCTACTCTATTCTTCCCGGATTTTAAGGTGCGTGACTATTGTCATAAGTCAATCTTTATAAGTTTGACCGTGTATATAAAAAATAAACATCCACAATATCAAACACATCTATCATAAAAACGTAGTTCATGATAGTTCTAATAATGTTATTTTGATGTCTTAGTTATTGACACTTATATTGTAAATTTTGTCAAACATAAAACTACGAAAGTGTGACTTAGAACAAAAATCATATACCTTACATATTGGGAAACTAAAATGATAGCACTTTGTATTTTAACATACATTATATTTGACCAATGTATGTGGACGATGATGACCAAGTATATCCTCAATAGTTGATTCAATCTCAATTTTCCTTTCTAATTTTAAGTTTCTGTTTGTGTTCCTATATAGGCCGAGTGAGAGTAAAAAAACATGTCTTCACACATCATGAGAAGTATTCCCAAGGGTTTTGTACGTTGGGGTGGATGATACGATAAGATGGCGATAAGTTTGATGCAAAGAGAAGGCTAGAGTCAGTTTATGATTACATATAAGTGACAAACATGATCAAGAGATATTTTTGGTGGGAACTATGATCAGTACCGCGAAAAAACGTAAGGCCCTATTTGATTAAAAGGTATTTCGTAGGAATTTTCAGGGATTGAAATCTTCACAAATTTTCCCTATCTTCGTGTTTTTCCTATGTTTGTGTATAATTGAATCATGTAGGATTTTTCCAAATTACTTAGCACCATATTTCATAGAAATCTAAATCGTATTGGATTCAAATGGATGTGATATTTTAATATTTTAATTTTTTTCTTACACCTACATTTTTAGGATCGTGCAAATCAAAGCGGCCTGTCGCTCTCCTTAAACCATTCCATACTCTGATTCCAACTGAAAGATGCAATGGATGACATAGGTCTCATAATTAAAAGTTGGGGGTGCCATGTGAAAGTAGATTTTGAATGTCACGGCGAGAGGATAGCCCAAATCGAGCTGTTCCTTCCTCTAATCCCGCGAAGGAAAGCGAAATGTGAAAAATCGCGGAACACCCGTTCGATCTCCTCTTCCCCCACCTCGCTCCCCAGCCCGTCCGCCTCCGGGCTCCACACGACGCGCACCGGCGGCCCACCTTGACGCCGTGCCTCGCAACAGCGCAGCGGTGGACGCCTCCGCCGGCTGGCTCCACCGAAGAAGCAGTAGCAGACTAGCAAGGTGGCCTCGGTTCTGGACACTCCTCTCAACTACTAGCCCAGAGCAACCTGCTGTACCGCGTGCTGATTCCGCCCCCGATTGTTTAGGTTCGAGCATGTCGAGCGCGGTGGTGAACGGGCTGGCCGGCGCCGGCGGCGGTATCATCGCCCAGATCATCACCTACCCTCTCCAGACCGTACGAACCTCTCCCGTCCCGCTGTACCCAATTCTACTAATCCCCCTCTAATCAGCTCACTCCCTTCGCTGCCCGATGACAGGTGAACACCCGGCAGCAGACTGAGAGGACAGCGAAGAAGAAGAAGGCCGGCAGTGACGCCTCCACCCTCTTCCAGATGCTCCAGGTGATTCCTCGTAGGCTTCTGGTTCGTTCCTGGTTGCAGCTGCTAACGCCCTAATGGTTAATTGCGGAATCAAAGTAACTGCAGCTGGTCCAAACGGAAGGCTGGGGTGGGTTGTACAGCGGCCTCAAACCCTCACTCATTGGCACCGCTGCCTCGCAGGTTAATTCCACTAGCTTTGCATTTTTGCTCTGTTTCTCTAACTGAACGAAGTTATTCTTTAACAATCGTGGAACTATGATGTTGCTGTATACTGGCACTTGGGCAGTTCAATCTAGTCGGATTTAATGTATCATGTTTGTGTTTTTTTGGGTTGCAGGGAATCTATTACTACTTCTACCAGCTTCTCAAGAACAAGGTGGAAAATGTGGCAGCTGCTCGTGGAAAGAAAGGCCTAGGGGATGGCACTGTTGGGATGTTTTCTTGGCTTGTTATTGCAGCTATTGCTGGGTAGTCATCTGCTTGCACGGCAATCACCAAACATCAACATTCGCTTAACCGATCAAGCACTAATTTTCTTTGAAAAGAGAACGAACAAGTAGTGCGAATTGGGCTGTCCAGTTACCAATATGTGTTTGTCTAAGAGGACATTCCAATAGCGTGAATACAACCCATAAAGACCTGCCCCCAAAGAATTGTGCACTTGTGAAGCTTTAAATTTGACATGAATATATAAAAATGTTCACGGACTGTTGAAACTTCAAATCATTTGGAAAAGTGGATAAGAGATTATAAATATACAACTCATTATAATATGGGCAGCTGTGACTGACCGAAGCAATGACTCACATTGAGTTGTAGGCTTCTCTCCTTCCAGCCAAGTTGTTTCTGTTCTGGTGGATCATAGTTCACCGTATCTCAAACTCAATCATCTTTGCTCTCCTAATTCCTTCATAGTTCTGTAAGGGATTATATCCCCTCGGCAATGAAAGATGCAGCTTCTCAATGGCATTTTTCTTTAGTGTCTTGGTCGCAGGGAGAAATATTATGGAAAGTTCTACCTAACAACATAAACGTGTAAGCTGCTAAACAGTAGGAATAGTCCATGAGGATAACAGGTTCTGTTTTCCCCTAACATTGCAGTCATTTGTTCCATTACCAGCACGACAATCCTTTCATCCATGTCATATCTGTTTGGATTATCCACCTTTAAATTATTTATGAATATGGTGCCTCGTGTTTCAGTTCATGGCAGCTATCTTAGTTTCATTGGTGAAAATTAAGCATCCTTATGAATAAAAAATACTGAACAGCATGAGATATTGCGTCATTGATCTTTAGGCATGCTCATGGAAACCCTTCTTTCTTTCAGGTCCATCAATGTTCTTCTTACAATTCCAATATGGGTTCTTGTGACACGTATGCAGGTATACTTTGTTAAATGATCTCCCTGTAAAAGCATTAAAACAATATCCGATTTAAAAAATATCGGCATCAGAACATTGTAATTTCATTGAAGAACGGAGTTACAAAAAGACCACTAGCTTTGAAACACGATTAATGAGATTCTATAGAGGAATGCTAATATTAGTTCCTGTCACATCCTATGGAAGTCAAGCAGTGTTGCAGTTGCCTTCACTCTCATATGTGCAGCACACTGGCTTTGTCTTTTATGATGACAAGGAATCGATGAGACTGGGTCTCTTAAGCACAATGGTTACTACTTACTAGTTACTAGGCCACATCATCCTCTTGTGTTATTACTTCGAAGTCCATATGGTCTGTCATGACCAGGCTTGTACCAATAATGCAACCACTAGTATGAAAAAGTATGCAAAGGTTTCTTTACAAGATAATGCACACTGAGTATTTGCAATACACTTATATTATATTCCATATAAAGTAATTTTATATCTGATAATTTACTGCAGCAAATCCTTAGATGACTTTTCCCCTACTTTTCAGACACATACGCAGGCAGAAAGGAAGATGATAGAGTCCAAGAGGGAGCTTTTGCTGAAGGAAATATCTAGGGCCAATTCAATGGATGTTTCGATTCTTAGGGATAGGTTAGCTAAACTTGATTCTGAAAAACCTCGCCCATATGGCACACTTCAAGCGGTGAGCACTTCTTTCCTCTAGTTCTTGAATGTTCTTTCCTTTTCTAATTCATATATTACAAATGCTGAACACGGATAATAAAAATGTCATTTCTGAGAGGTACAGCTCACATATCTCTTTTTTAAGTGAAAATATTGATGCTATTTTTGCTGGAGTTGTCACCTTTAAGCTCGAAGTCGCATAAAAATTATATTTAGAGCCTAGAACCACCAGATAGGTCGAGCGTGCATCTTGATCCATCCCATCAAATATTTAGGCTCGAAAATATGCTTTGGTCACTTTATATTTGCAGGTTAGTTACTGCACCCTATATTATAAGTATCATCTGTGGAAATTCGCATTCATATGTTTGAACAGTAATAATGACAAGCATTTGAACACTGCAGTGTCCACTGTCTACTATCCAGTCTTGCTAATTAATTTGCCTTCTACTTCTCATATGAAGTTACCAGACATGATCATACTTAGTTACTTACCACTACCAGTGTTAAGCAGGTCCGGGAGGTCTATCGTGAATCAGGCATAAGTGGATTCTGGAAAGGACTTGTTCCAACACTAATCATGGTTAGTTATCTGTTCCAAGAACTTCAGAACTACTACCTCCGTTCCGAAATATAAGATGTTGTAGCTTTTTTCTGATTCGGATGTACCTAGATGGGGTTCAGTGTGTAGATTCACTCATTTCAGTCCGTATCTAATCCATACTGAAATATCTAAAACATCTTATAATTTGGAACGGGGGTAGTAATAGTTAGTGGATATAAATGTAATTTCACACGTTGAACCATGTAAACTGTCAGGTATGTAATCCGTCAATTCAGTTTATGATATATGAAACACTCTCAAAGCGTCTCAAAGCGAAGAGATCTGGAAAGCAAGCTCCCAAGAAGAACATCACCGCTATGGAGGTAAGGAATGTTTGTATATAGATCATGTCTCTGCAAACATTTACTATTTTGGACTGTTCAATCTCTAACAGTTAGCAGACTAATCTTCCTAGAAGCGTTGTTTTTCTGTCTTTAAAATTTGCGTCTTATGTCTTCCTAGAACCGTTTCTACCTAGTATCCATACCAAGTGTTCGTGTCTCTCTTATCAATATTCTACAGTAGATTCTTCATGTAATAAATATTTTCCATTGGTTATTCCTTGAATTACCTCAGATCATGTATCTGCAATTCTAGCATATCCCATTACCTGTGCTGTGATTATTTGAGAAAGCAAGACCATTTAGTTCCACAAAAGGCCAAGACATTCCCTCTAAAAAACGGACCAGACATGTTAGATACTCGAGTTTGGTATGCTGCATGTTGTAGAATATAGCTTGTGCAGTGACTTTTCGTAGAAGGTTGGTCTTATTATTTCTTGTTCTGTTTTGGGTACAGATACAATTGTGTATCTGCTATTGCAATTGGACAATCAAAAATTTATCTTAGTCTTGTTCCATAGCCTAGATCTATATTTGTTTGTTTGTGCGTTAGATCCAAAACTAAATAACAGTACAAGCTCTTGGATTTTTCTAAATATATTTCTATATTGCATTCTCAGTATGTTCCCTTGAGCAGGTATTCTTATTGGGCGCAATTGCAAAACTGGGAGCTACTGTTGTGACCTACCCATTGCTAGTGGTTAAGGTAATAATTTTGTAGACTACTTTCTGTGTTTTTATCAGCGTATGACCTGCCAACTTTTAGCCCTGTAATGCATGCCCTACACATACTCTACACAGACTTATCTGAAACACTTCTGAATGGAAAAGAAATTATGATAGAAAGTTGTGCCTGCTTCGAAAGAATAGGAAAACCTGAAAAATATGGTATTTGTGAAATTATCCAGAAGAGTCGATTTGATTATAGTTTACCAAGTTGAATTGCGAAGTAGACTCCGTGGCAAGTGGTCCCTTCCACTTTTCTACTCTGTTTCATCCACCAGATGTCATAAGATATATATCTTCCACCAATAAAAAAGTACCAGTACTTAATCTCCTTCGGTGCAGTGTTGCACAAAATAGCCACATCAGTAGGCTCACTATCTGGTTTCTGATGCATAACATCATAAATGTCGGGTTCTATCATCTGCGAGACCGCACAACAACATCAAACTTCCACTCAAAAAGACTCAAATCTTGATCTTCTGTGGAATGTGAATGCAACTAGTTGCACAATGCACCCTTGACTATCAGGCGTGTGTGCAACTACACAGACTAACAGCAAATTTGTTCAATCTGTTTTCATCATTTTATTATCCCTTGCAGTCTAGGTTGCAAGCAAAACAAGAAATTGGCAGGAACGCGATGGCGAGATACACAGGTATCTTATACTTTTTTAACCAAAATTAGTAGATTGTATTGCATTTTCTTACGATTTTTACAATAGTGCATGACCAGCTGCTCTTCGTTTTATACCATATGCATTTAATCTGTCATTTTTGTTCCAAAGTAGCGTAACACTGACTATTTGCACTTACCAGGTACAGTAGATGCGATAATGAAGATGGTTCGGTACGAGGGATTGCATGGATTTTACAAAGGAATGGGTACAAAGATTGTACAGAGTGTTTTTGCCGCCTCGGTCCTTTTTATGGTAAAGGAGGAGCTTGTTAAGTTTGTAATTCTTTTAGTTGCTAGGAGTAGGACTCTGCTTCTTACCAGCTCTAAAAAACTTTAGGTGATCAGGTTACTTATTGCCTGTACATGTAGAACCCTTTTTGAAGTTGCTCTTTAAGTTCCTTAGTAGTCAGAAAATAGAAAATAACTCAAAATGATAAGGATGTTCTTCATAACGCTGCCACTGCTTGGTGCAATGACAATACAGGCATTGCATCAGCAGGTAGTTGGCCTGTTACTTGACCGACACCAGCATATTTAACTGAGTTTGTTTGCTGATAATCTCTATATTCTGATTGATTCGCTTTGCTCACCTGATCTTATGCATGTCTGGCTAATTTGAGCCATCTTTATAATCTAGGAGAAAAATCGTCTCTGTGTTATTTCATGCATTGCATTTAATTGACTGTGCCAAGATAGTACTGAAAATGGTGAAACCTGCATTCATTTCTTGTATTCGACGTGCCATCCAACAAACACCATATGACGTGCTCACTGTAGTCCTCTAAAGTTGTGGTTTTCGAACAGGTCTTCAAAATTTAACTTTGATTACAAATTTATTTCAATATATAGAAAATCCGAAATATCATAGATTGTGAAAGTATGGTCGACACAAATTCAAACATGATTTACAACCATCCAATCTAAATATTCGTGAAGATATTAATTTGTAGTAAAAGATTGAAAAGTTTGGCTCTAACATTGAACCAAATAATAGTAACATTTACCAGACTGACCGGAGAAATTGACATGTAAGAAAATATGTCTCGAATACCCAAGAATACCGCAGCATAATTCATGTCCATTCAAGATGAATAAAAGTGAATAACAGTCCTAAAAACAAAGCTTTTCTAAGGAAAACCTAGTCCTATATGTGTTGTGTTTTGTGATTTTGATAACACTAAGTAGACAAGGCAATCTTAATAGTTAGCACACCTGCACAACAAACCTAAAAATGTACTCTCTCCGTTCCTAATTATAACATGTGTTGGATATTTCAATGGGGACTAAATACGGACTGAAATAAGTGAACAATCATACTAAAACACGTCTAGATACGTGCAAATCAGATAAAAGTTAAACCATCTTATAAGTAAGAACGGAGGGAGTGGTAAAGTATTTCAATGCAATCACCGTGCACCATAACACCTCTCCGAACAAAGAAAAAGGAAAGTAAAACCACATTCTCATGAATTCAGAGATTAAATCTGCGATAACATTTTATAACCACACGCATGACTAGCTTCTTTAATATGAGTTTTAAAGAAAATTATTAAACCAAACACCAAACCACAATTCTCAACAAGTCCATCTTGCTCCGGAGAAGCATAAAGGGGGAGAAGATGGAGGACACCTAGCCATGACAGCTACTTATTATTGCCCGAGCTTACTCATTCACCTCTGTTAGAGGCACATAGATATCAAAAGAATGGGGCTCGCACCGGATGCTTCATCTTGCGCGGTCGCCTACGCGTCGACACCGGGTGGTTAGCGAAATGGTACTGATCCGCCACCGGAGCTTCCTCAGGCTGTTGTGGAGAGGGGGCCTCCACCGCCGGAGCTGGAGGTTCCTTGAACTGTTGTGGGAAGGAGGATTCCGCCACCGGAGCTAGAGGCGTCTCGGGCTGTTGCGGGGTGGGGGATGGTGGTTTCGGCACGTCCATTACGACTTGCTCGTAGCCATGCTCAGCTTCAGGCACGTTGGTATCGCGCTGATCTTCCGGCGGTGATGCCTGTATTGGTTGCGGCGGAGCGGGCAGTGCCAAGACCACGGACAGTATTCTATAAGGTGACGGCTCCACAGTTGCTTGACTGTGCTGTCTGTGTTTGCGATCTGCCTCGGTCTCCGAGAAATCACCTAGTGATGTGTCTGCATTCTCCTGAAAAAAACATTCCCAATGACTCTAAGTTGCACATTAGTTGAAGGTAACTCGTATGATGAGAATTGTAGTCAAGAGAAAGTTACATACCTTGCAGGCAAGCGAACAGAATGGCTTATTGTGGAGCCAGACATAACAAGTTGAGCAGCGACGTGCCCCCTGACCAGGCCTATATTGTGGAGACCTCCTCACGGGCCTCAAGTGCACTCCCTTCTGGCTATTGACCATGTATTTCTGTAAATATGAATGCAAATTAGGATAGCCTGTTTACTTATTGGCTTCCACAATCATGATAATTGCAGTTCTCTCTGACTAGTAAATAACTGGATAAAGGCGGTGACTAGCAATTTCGTAAATAACTGGATAATATTTCTATCAACAAAATAATGGCCAAAGCAATCAACAAACCATCTGACAAAGTAATTAGTTGGACCATCGAGGCATTTTTAGGATCTTACTTATGTCCGCCTGCATGTTTTATGAAGTATGTGTCCTCTAAGGATAATTGTTCTATATTGTAGATTTTATATAGTGAAATGGATTAGAAACCATCATCCATTTTTGACATTCAAATTATTCCTTTAAGGACTATAGTTCTTAGAAAAATATTATCATATATAAGTTGTTTGATTCGTAAGATTACAACCTTTAAGTATTTTGTCTAAGGATCATGTTGCATTCATGTGTTGGCTAACACAACTTGGTAATCTCTAGTTTGTGTAACCAAACAACTTTATAGTGGATTAGTGGTAATTCTTGTAGTATCCAATCCTAGAGTAATCAGGCATATCTACTTTTTTTACTAGTAAGTGTATCTTTGGATTCCAGGAATTAGAAGACATACTAATTGGAAAAACACATGATTGAGATGTCATGCACTATGGACTAATGCAAAGATTTAAAACACATAAATTTAGAAGGTGGTGTCTTTGGATGATGCATAGGTAAAACACATTTATTTTGGAGGAATTATTAAGAGAAAAGGTAGATAACAACAATAAAGTTCATTTGACTTCTTAAAGTAACAAAAATAGTTGAGCTCATGTTAGATTTCTTATGGAATTATGGTCCAAGGAATCGAATCTATAGGAATATGAAAACTCCGATCATAGTCTTCAAAGGTTTTGTGTAATTCTTTTTATGGGATCCTCCAATATCCCTACAAAAATCCTACCATGCAAAGTCCAAATATTTGTATGTGTGAGGTAGCTAGGAGGTGTTAACTTATTATAGATGTCCCAGGAACAAAGCTCACCTCCAACAAAGAAATTACTTGTTGAGAGCATCAATTTGGCTCCCAGGCTCCATGGAGCCCGGTATTTAGAAAAAAGAAAAACGACAATTCAGAAGAAAAAAATGGTTGTTATGTGGATAGGTACTGATACGATATATAATTTTGCAAAAAAAAATCTGAAATATACATGTGGCCCTATAAAGGAAAAAAAACTCATTTTTATCGTCCATAGTTATCTTTTTTGTGTAGATCACGAATGATAAAATATTTTCACGAAACTTGCGTCGTACATAGCATATGTGTAGGTGTACTCATATAAAAAAATCAGAATTATTTGAGATTTTAAAATATGGTTTTTTAAGGGCTTCATGGAGTTTGGGTGCTAATAGCATCTTTTTGATTGCTTGTTCTAGTTTCTTGGTATTCACAGTTATATTTTTTCTGTAGAAAACAGTAGGTTTGTCTCTTCAATTATGGTAGAAACCCCACCCTGCTACTCTCCATATATTTCACATAAAATAATCTAATGTGACACATTTAGTAACAGTGGTTTCTCAGAGTTGCTTAAAATATTTGGGGATTTTTCTAAAAAACTGATTTGGGGATTTATCCGTCAGGTTTAAAAGCCTATTTGCCCATTTCAGCTAAACATGCTGTAAGGTAGTGCGCTGGAGCATGGTACCTATGAAGTTCTCAAAAAGAAATGAAAAGGCATGATCATACCTGTATCCTGGACACGTCAGTGTCGAGGTCGAGCTCATGCATGTCCTTGACGAGGATGACGGATCGGTATGCGTAGCGGCGGACCTTGAGGAGGCGGTGGCCGGGATCGTCGTGCGTGCAGTGCGGGCACACCACCTCGTAGCAGTTGAGGCAGAGCATGCTCATCTCCCCGCGGTGTTCCTCCCAGTGATCCTTGCACGGCCACCAGAACTGGGTCTGCAGCAGCACGGGCAACCATGCTGCGGTATCCTCCTCCTCATCGCTGCTCACATAGATCACATCCTACACAATAAAGATGAGCATCATATTTCCAGGTCACAGTATAATCCAGATGATTTTTATTTAAGAAATTATTTAAGATGGAGTAATTTAAAATTCAAAATGACCAAATGTATTGGATCAACAATTTATTTTCAGTTCATTTGTAGATGTTGATTTTTTGTGAAATATATTTGGTCAAACTTTACAAAATTTGACTTTGAACAAACTTAAAACGCAAGATAAAGAAAATAGATGAAAATAATATGCATAGCCACTGGCATGGGACCAAAAGCACCACAAACAAGAAGTATATGTGCATTCTCGTCCCAATCTTGGTTGTACCAGCTTGGTCAAATGTATGATCGTTTCCAAGCATACCAATCTTCCCAAATCATAGATCCCAAAAACAATATAATAACTTGTCCACCATTTCGCACGGCAAAGATTTGGAGGGCAAAAGCGGAGCCAAAGTGCCACTACTTTGCTTGGCTTGCGCTTCACGGCAAGATACTCACAGCGGACAACTTGGCCTTGCGTGGTTGGCCTCATGATCCAATATGCAAATTGTGCATGATCCATCCCGAGACGGTGCAGAGCTAATCTTTGGGTGGAATGGAGGCATCGGCTTGGCTCCGCCACCTTTGGGTCATACCCTGGACGGATGGTGGGACGGCATGACCGCCGGAATCCCTAAGGAGAGAAGGCGGGAGGAAAGCGGAGCTTTCATCTATTCGATGTGGGGAACATGGAAGGAGCGGAATAGGCGGGTCTTCCGGAACACCGCCTTGCAGCCGGAAGCGGTGGCGCGTCTTGTTTGGGAAGAGATACAGCAGCGTGCTTTTGCGCATTCGACGGACCCGGGAGGCTAGACTTTAGTTAGTTGTTGTTGTACTTTCAAAAAAAAAAATTCGGCTTTTGGCCGATGAACTTCTGTACATAAAAATTCTATCTATCTAATCGGACGGCAGGATCGACTGCTTTAAAACTAAAAAAAAAACAATATAATTTACTCTCTCTCTCTCTCCCACTTTCCCTCCCACCATGAGAACCAAGAAGTATAGGACTCTGACCCCGAGATTGGCGCGCATGCATGCTTACTGTAACAGTAGACTTTAGAGGATAAATAAAACATGTGAAGAAATAAAAAGTACAACCCTTTTAATCACAATCATTGAGCAAGTTAGACATACTATTATCGAACCAGGGAAGGAAAAAAGATGCACCACAACCAAGTTGTGAGCAGGTTAACTAATAGTCAAAAGTTGTCTGACTATGGTTTGAAAGCGAAAACCGTTAAATAGCTGTCAAACATTTCAAAAGAACTTATATGAAAACCGCAAAATATGCCCAAATACCTGATCTTGAAAACCGATCTAATTTTGTTTGGTAATCTCTCTGTCTCATCCCTCCTCTCTCTCTCTCTCTCTCTCAAGCCAACGATGTACCAGCACCAAAAAGTATAGGACGGCCCCTCGACACACGATTAGTGCGCCCGTGTGCTTAGTGCTAAACTGCTAACAAAGACGTAGCTTAGAAGAAATAAAAATATGACCAAATAACAAGATTCTATAATGCTCCTTTTAATCATAACCATCCAGCAAGTTAGACATACTATCATATCGAACCATTAAGGAAACAATATGCATATAGTAAGTCCACACAATAGTCGTAAGTTGGCTAACTACGGTTTCAACCTAAACCCGTCAAACCAATGTCAGTCGTTTCAAAAGAGTTGTCATGCAAACTGAAAATATGCCCAAATTCTAGATCTAAAAACCGATCTAATTTTGTTATCATCCAATTATGTTGGTCATATTTATTTGTCCCCTCTCACCTCCTAATCTTAGAAACCGATCTAATTTTGCAAATTGCAAAATATATCCTTCTGGTGCACAATATCGGAAGCATGGGAGAACACATCCCACAACTTGGGGTCAATCTTCCGAAAAGAGCAATGAAAATAGTTTATGCATTGCTTGATTTCAAAATATTGCTAGGAGAATTATGCATGAACTCGGAAGCGCATAACAAACAATAAAAACAATTGCTACCATAGAAATAAGAACTCGTTGCTTAAAGTTTGAAAGTGGTACAAGGGAACAAGATTGAAGCGTTATTTGTACCTTGTTGCTAGGGCTGGAGGAGGAGCCGGTTATAACCATGGTGATGGAGAGCTACACGGGAGCTTAACCTCAACTCCTTTGACAGCTTTGAGCAAATAGCATACGGAGATGCCAGCAGATTATAAAGAGGAGAGATGAACACATTAAGATGTAAACGCGGAAAGATATGGCTCTTTAATTTTAATAATGGTTTTTTACCGTTGTAGATTCTCTAAGGTATGACAGCTGGGTCCCACCTAACTTTCCATGTAAAAGCGAGTTAGTTTCCAACAAATAAAAGAATTTATCATCATGTTTTTTCTCTATGGTATGAAAGCTGGACCCCACCAAAATTTGCATGTAAAAGTGAAAGATCGAGATGCAACGACTGGGGGTGGGGGGGGGGGGGGGCGTGAATTGGAGTTTGTAAAAGTTGCAGCGTGATTGACACGTTTAATTAATATTTCGACAAGTGGATATAATATAGCTTGAATTAACAGTAAAAGTATACGGCTTGAAGAAATATATAGCGTTGAGCTCATGGATTGTGGCGCAGCACGTTGAGACATATAAGTGAACATAGTTCAGTGCGGTCTCAAACATGCTGAAGAGCGTGCGGAACATGAAGAGAGCTATACTCAAGCAGACATAAGTTTAGTTACAAACATGCTTAAAGATAGTCGCTTGAAGTCTAGCAGGAGCGATCTCTGGACAGTCACTTGATGCCAGTGACACTGACCATGAGATCATGAAGACAGGCAATATCAAGCTCAAACATAATACTCAAGAGATCATGAAGACGGGCAACATCAACCCGTTAACAACAAACATGATACTCTAAGATCATTGCCATGAGCATTTGACCAAGTGACAGTTAGGCATTCCAACGGTCGGCACACACATATACAACAATACAAAATACACAGAAATTTATCGTGGTGATAATAGAAACATACAAGCACAAGTGCCATAGTGACCGTTGTGGAATGCAGAGTCCAATTCGAGCGTTACAATTATTGACTAATAGGATTACAAGAATCACAATATCGAATAGGCACAACCATACATGAAATTAGATACATGCTCAGATTGACAAAGAGGGATGGTACGTCTCAAACGTATCTATAATTTTTGATGTTCCATGCATGTTTTATACCAATTGCTACATGTTTTATATACACTTCATATCATTTTTATGCATTTTCTGGGACTAACCTATTAACAAGATACCATAGTGCAAGTTCCTGTTTTCTGCTGTCTTTTTGTTTCAGAAAAGCTAGTCAGGAAATATTCTCGGAATTGGACAAAAATCAATGGGGATAAGTTTTGCACCGACACGATGACGAAGTCCGAAGGGCGAACGAAGAGGCGCCTCGAGGGGCCCAGACGCCACCTGGGCACGGCCCCACCTGGTGGCGCGTCGGGGGGTCGTCTGGCTCCCTCGGGTGGCCCCTCGCGCCGCCCTTCCGCCTCTATATTCACCTCCTCCCGAAAAACCTAAATACCCGAACATTATTCCACGAAAAGTTCCGTCGCCGCCGCCATCGTCAACCCTAGATCGGGAGGGTTCTGAAGCTCTTCCCGGCACCCTGCCGGAGGAGAAGATCATCGCCGGAGGGCTCTACACCACCATGCCAGCCTCCGGACAGATGCGTGAGTAGTTCATCCTTGGACTACGGGTCCATAGCAGTAGCTAGATGGTTGTCTCTCCACTTTGTGCTATCATGTTTAGATCTTGTGAGCTGCCTAACATGATCAAGATCATCTTATTGTAATGCTACATGTTGTGTTTGCTGGGATCCGATGAATTGTGAAGTTATGATCAAGTTGCTTATCTATTTATCTACTGTTTTATTTATGTTCTTGCATGCTCTCCGATGCTACTAGATGCTTTGGCCAAGTAGATGCTAGTATCCCAAGAGGGAGTATTTATGCTAGATAGTGGGTTCATGCCTCCAGTAATCTGGGCTCGAGCGACAGAAACGACTAAGGTTGTGGATGTGCTGTTGCCACTAGGGAGAAAATAACTTTGCTTTGCTTATATGCGTTGCTTATATGTCTCATGCATTGTTTACATTACACACCATGCTTAATGCAATTATCCGTTGCTTGTAACTTAATACTCGCGGAGACACGGATGTTATCTCAGGAGTGGATTATTAGTCATAGATGCAGCTGGTAAGTGGTCTATGTAAAATGTTGTAATGCCCAATAAATACTACATTAAACATCTTGTCATAATACGCATTGTCATGCGTTTTCATTTGTCAATTGCCCAGCTGTAATTTGTTTACCCAACATGCATGCTATCTTTTATGGAGAGACACCACTAGTGAACTGTGGACCCCGGTCCATTCTTTACATTGATAAAACCACCGTTTTCACTACACTCTACAATCACTTGTTCGTTGTTCCTTTTTGCATTTATATTTATTCTCCACACCATACGTTTAATCCTTTGTATTCAGCAAGCCGGGAGATTGACAACCTTCCTGTTTCGTTGGGGCAAAGTACTTTTGATTGTGTTGTGTGTAGGTCCACGTCAATAATCGTAAACAGCGCCATTGACACCGTGTTGAAACTCTTCCACCTCCTACTGGTTCGATAACCTTGGTAGATTTCAAGGAAAAATTGTTGCTGCACTACTTCATACCTTCCTGTTGGGGTTCCTAACAAACGTGTGTTTTCACGTCATCAAGCACATTTTCTGGCGCCGTTGCCGGGGAGTTGGAAGCTACAGCAAGGGGAGTTACACGTCACCAATCTCATTACTTTGTTTTTGTCTTGCTTGTTTTATTTTTATTTTATCTTGTTTGCACTAAAAATCAAAAAACACAAAAAAAATCAACATCTAGTTTATTTCGGTTGTCTAGTTTTGTTTCTTGTTTTAGTCATCATGTCTACCTTTACTCATTATGTTTTGACTCTGAAGTTGAGGTTCGTTCCTTTAAGCAAAAGGGTGGAGAAAGTTTAAAAGATGCTTGGTATAGAATTAGTGATGCTCATCATAGATGTACAAAAAGTATTCTACCACTATCCTCCTTACTAATTTTTATGTTGGCATCACTAATTGGTATAGGTATGTTTTAGACACTTTGACATGAGGTAATTTTCTAGGCACTCCCGCGTTGGAGGCAAACAATATCCTCGAAAGTCTGGTTGGAACCCACCTATTAACAACATTAAAACTGAAATTATCCTGGAAAACATCATGGAAAAATTGGAACTTATAGGGAAAAATTTGCCAAGCATGGATAAGATGAATAGAGTAGAGAAATTACTTGACAATACTAGTAATTTGATGAGTCTTTGGAAATATCAATGAGAGGATTGCTGTTTTAGAAACTAGTACGATCAAGGATAGTCAAACCTTGAGAATTGGCAAACTAGAGGAAGCTATTGATACTTTAAGTGCTACTTTTTCTTCCATTAAATCTAAAAAGCAAGAAGGTCCAGTGGGTAGAGGACAAAGATTTATGTATATGCCAAAAGGCCCAAACCGAAATCTACACCACCTGATGTTTTTGAATCTGAGAAAGTTTTTCGTGAACTTGCTAGTGAGTCATGCATTGGTAACGCAGAATTCTTTAAATTTTCTTCTCAAGATTCAATGATAAAGACTTTTAAAAAAATCCTTTATGACAAGCTGTACCTTGGAAGAAACTTTTGATGATTTTGATGTTTCTACTCTTGACAATACTTGATTCTTGCTTTGTGCCTAGCTAAAAGGCGTTAAAGAAAAGCGCTTATGGGAGGCAACCCATTTTATTTTCTGTTATTTTCTTTTATTTTGAGTCAAGGAACTTGCTGCTACTGTAGCAATTCTTTGTATCTTTTTATTTTCGTTTGTTGTGCCAAGAAGAGCCTCTAATAGCAAGAAAGTGTTAAAGTTTGGTTTGCTGTCCATAAACAGATTTCTGAGCTTCACCGTAAAATTCGTGAAAAATTCACAGAATATCTTTTTGATCTGCAATTTTTTGTGCAGAAGCCTGAGCTTTATATCTATCTTTTGTTAGTTCACCGTTTTCTGATTAGAGCAACGTAAGTGCCTCGAAAAAAATTCGTCTTCATGGACTATTCTGGTTTTGACAGATTCTGTCTTTGTTTTGCATTTTCTCTTTTACAAGTGTTAAGTGAAATTCTTTAAAGTGGAAGAGCTTCACATAAGGCTAGTAAACAGTAGCTAATGTTTAAAATAAATGTTTATAATGTGTCTCTATAGAACCAAGTGAACTTATGTTTTGATGCACTAACCCTCTAATGAAGTTTATGTTGAGTTTGGTGTGAAGGAAGTTTTCAAGTATCAAGAGAGAAGGTGATAAAAGAAGATTAAGAAGGGAGAAGAGCTTAAGCTTGGGGAGGCTCCCATGAACCTCCCCTGCATATTTCAAGAAGACTCAAGCGTCTAAGCTTGGGGATGCCAATGCATCCCCTTCTTCATCGACAAATTATCAGGTCATTTCTAGTGAGACTATATTTTTATTCCTTCACATTTTAAGTGTGTTCTTGGAGCATCTGTGTGTTTTTATTTTCAGTTTGTTTATGTTTTGTTCTCTGGTCATAACTAAGTTGGACCCTAGCATTCTTGTTTGGGGAGAGACACGCTCCGCTTTTTCATGGAATACTCATGTTCTTCACTTATACTTGTTGAGTATTCTGTTCTAGCACTGCTATGCTTCTAGCTCTTGTTTTTCATGTATCTCTTGTTCAGAGCTATTAGTTCTTTTGAAGAAAGTACTCTCTTGCTTCACTTATACTTGTTTGGAGAGTTTATTAAATAAGTTGATTGGCGTTTGGTTGGAACAGAAAATGTTATGCATGTGGTAATGGTATGATAAAAATTGCATAGTCTTGTAGATCATTGAACTTTGATAACTTGATTCCTTGCAAATGTTTTGAGGTATTAATTAATAGATGTAAAACTTGCTGGTTACTTAAGTTAAAATTATTAGTGGATTGTTGTCTTTAAGCTTGTACCGTACTACAAACTCTACTAAAATTGTTGAAGGTGTAGTTGGTCTTGATAGCTTTTCATGTCTAAAAGTAATTCGTAATTAACATAGTTGCATGCTAAGGTCGAGGGATCTAACGGGTACTTGTACCTCCGTGAACGGCCCTCCTTGGAGTGAAATTTAATCATGCTCTTAATGTTGAACCTGCTAGTCGTTTGCAATAAATTTGTGAGTTCTTTTTGACTAATGTTAAGCTACGGTTTTGGCACTTCTACCATCCAAATTTTGCTAGCCTCTTCGGTGCTGTGCATTGCCCTCTTCTCACCTTGAGAGTTGGTGCATACTTCGCCAGTACATCCAAATCCCGTGGGAGGACTTCCTCTTGTTCTCCTACACATGAGCCCATACATCTTCCTC
The DNA here is from genome assembly GCA_947311845.1 of Poa pratensis. Classification (NCBI taxonomy): domain Eukaryota; kingdom Viridiplantae; phylum Streptophyta; class Magnoliopsida; order Poales; family Poaceae; genus Poa; species Poa pratensis. Next base: position 76,305,826 of record CAMZMU010000033.1, read on the forward strand.
AAAACATCCACCATACCTACCTATCACAGCATTTCATAGCTGTTCCGAGTTATATTGCCATGCAACTTCCATCATACATTACATGACTTGTTGTCATTCATCATTGTTATATATTGCTTTGCATGATTCTATACAGCTGACGTGCGGTTTACCCATGTTACGCTAGATCATTGCACATCCTACTACACTGGCAGAGGCATTCAGTTTCATACATCATGTTCTGTTATTATGAGTTATTTGTATAAAAAGTGTGTTGTCATATTAGGATGTTGCCCCTACAGTGAGGGAGAGAAAAGTGAAAAGAGCCATGGAGGCCATCGAAAAGAGAAACAGAAAAAAAAGAGGGCAACATCACTATCATTTTTGCACACTTGTGCTAATGTTTAACACCTATGTTTCATTTGAGAGAGTTTTCATGTTACATTAGTATAACTATGTGGGGAATTTACACTATAAAACTTGGGTTGTATATTCCAATAATGAGCTTCCTCAAAAGTGCTCTAGATCTTCGTGAGCAACCAAGTTGGATGCACCCCCACTAGTTCCATTGGAGAGCTTTCATACACATATAGCTCTATATGCATCCGTTGCATGGCAATCACTACTCCTCACATAGCTTCGATTATAAGACTTTCTCTTGTCTAATGATCACTTATAGCTTTGTAAGCCTTTCTTTCATTGGCCTTCCAAACCTCCATTATTATTCTATTTGCCATAACATCCTGGTGCCAAAACCAAATGCTTGCGCTCACCGATTGAGTAAAACTTTGTAACAGTTGATTCATGACGTTCATGTTTATTTTTACTTGACTGGATCCTTTCTATGTTGTGAAAAATTGCTTGATGCTTGGATTGAAGGATAGAACTTCTACACTGAATACTTAAAACATCTATAATGAACCTTGTACGGTATCATGTCTTTAAAGCATCGTTCATGAAAAGTTTTAGCTTGTTTAACTATCTTGCTTTATTATCTTTTGTTTAATATCAACTATAGACATTTGCTTTGAATGATTTAATCTCAGTTCACTTGTTGTACATTACTATTCGATCAAGATTATGTTGGTAGCATGTCACTCCAAAAATTATATTTGTTATCGTTTACCTACTCGGGACGAGTAGCAACTAAGCTTGGGGATGCTGATACGTCTCAAACGTCTCTATAATTTTTGATGTTCCATGCATGTTTTATACCAATTGCTACATGTTTTATATACACTTCATATCATTTTTATGCATTTCTGGGACTAACCTATTAACAAGATGTCACAGTACCAGTTCGTGTTTTCTGCTGTCTTTTTATTTCAGAAAAGCTAGTCAGGAAATATTCTCGGAATTGGACGAAAATCAACGGGGATGAGTTTTACACCGACAAGATGATGAAGTCCGAAGGGCGAACGAAGAGACGCCTCGAGGGGCCCAGACGAAACCTGGGCGCGGCCCCACCTGGTGGCGCGCCGGGGGGGGGTCGTCTGGCTCCCTCGGGTGGCCCCTCGCGCCACCCTTTCGCCTATATATTCACCTCCTCCCGAAAACCCTAAATACCCGAGCATTATTCCACGAAAAGTTCCGTCGCCGCAGCCGTCATCAACCCTAGTTCGGGAGGGTTCTGAAGCTCTTCCCGACACCCTGCCGGAGGAGAAGATCATCGCCGGAGGGCTCTACACCACCATGCCCGCCTCCGGACAGATGTGTGAGTAGTTCATCCTTGGACTACGGGTCCAAAGCAGCAGCTAGATGGTTGTCTCTCCACTTTGTGCTATCATGTTTAGATCTTGTGAGCTACCTAACATGATCAAGATCATCTTATTGTAATGCTACATGTTGTGTTTGCTGAGATCCGATGAATTGTGAAGTTATGATCAAGTTGTTTATCTATTTATCTACTGTTTTATTTATGTTCTTGCATGCTCTCCGATGCTAGTAGATGCTTTGGCCAAGTAGATGCTAGTATCCCCAAGATGGAGTATTTATGCTAGATAGTGGGTTCATGCCTCCAGTAATCTGGGCTTGAGCGACAAAACGACTAAGGTTGTGGATGTGCTGTTGCCACTAGGGAGAAAATAACTTTGCTTTGCTTATATGTGTTGCTTATATGTCTCATGCATTGTTTACATTACACACCATGCTTAATGCAATTATCCGTTACTTGTAACTTAATACTCGCGGGAGACACGGATGTTATCTCGGGAGTGGATTATTAGTCATAGATGTAGCTGGTAAGCGGTCTATGTAAAATATTGTAATGCCCAATAAATATTACATTAAACATCTTGTCATAATATGCATTGTCATGCGTTCGCCATTTGTCAATTGCCCAGCTGTAATTTGTTTACCCAACATGCATGCTATCTTTTATGGAGAGACACCACTAGTGAACTGTGGACCCGGTTCATTCTTCTACACTGATAAAACCACCGTTTTCACTACGCTCTACAATCACTTGTTCGATGTTCCTTTTTGCATTTATATTTATTCTCCACACCATATGTTTAATCATTTGTATTCAGCAAGCCGGGGAGATTGACAACCTTCTTTTTTCGTTAGGGCAAAGTACTTTGATTGTGTTGTGTGTAGGTCCACGTCAATAATCGTAAACGGCGCCATTGACACAGTGTTGAAGATTTTCCACCTCCTACTGGATTCGATAACCTTGGTAGATTTCAAGGGAAAATTGATGCTGCACTATTTCATACCTTCCTCTTGGGGTTTCCCAACGAACGTGTGTTTTCACGTCATCAAGGGAGACAGGGTGTATAAGAAATTGAAGTTTATAACAAAGACGCTTGATTTATTTCCCGGAGTTTGAGTCACTGGCACCAACCCTACATCTTCGTTTGGAGGGGTGGCATGCACCCTGGTTCATCAGGATCACCCACTGACCCGCAATAATCAATCCCTTGTGTACGAGCATCACCCGCTCGTGAACAAATACCCTATTCTCCGTTGACGCAAGCACTCTCACTTTGCCCCATATTTAATGGTGGATCTTCTCCATAGGTGTTCCCCAAACCTCATCTCGGCAAATCCACACCTTGAATGCTCACTGGCCACCACGACAGTCCACACCTTGGACCCTCGACAGTCGACACCTAACAGTTTAGGAGACATCAAATCTCCAAGAGTGATAAGGATGATCATCTTTGATAGATAGAATTAAGAGTGTTGATTATTCTAGGTACCCGCTCACGGAGATACAAGATATGCAATGAGTATCATCTGTACCTTCTTCCCGGTTTGCCCGCGATAGTTGGAGAGCTATACATAGACAAGTGGGGAAATCTAGCTGTTGGGAAAATATAAGAGATAACAAATAGTTCCAACGGCTAATCTTTGGCTTTGGCTGACCCTTTCAGATAAGGATGTCCTCTGTGAATCTTCCGTACAGAGTGACACGGTCAACCATATCGAGTCTTCATGTTATTCCTCATGTGAAGCTCAGACTCAACCAGAATAAGCTTTATAGACAAGAGACAGTGTCTTCAACATGGGTCTACTAAGGCCGTGGCCTACGCATCAACCTCATGTTGAGTACATCATCTCAAGTTATTAAAGCACGCTGATTTTGGTATCCAGCAAGATCGCCTTCAGATAATCATGACGCTGAGTGGGCTGAATCTTGGTCTCTGGCAGGATCACTTTTAAGTGTATGAGGCACTAAGCTCAACACGGGTCTACTAGGCCGAACCTGTCTTCAACCTTGTGTTCAGCTCAGTGTCTCATGCAGGTAAAGTGATGTGATCCTAAGTCTAACCAAAGATGATGTTGTGCATTCTTTACAACAACCATTTAGAGCTTTTCTTCAAGGCTATGAAACTCTAACTCTCTCAGCATCAGCTTATCATCAGGATGTACTAGTCTCAAACACAAGTGTACTAGGCCTATGCCATTCCTTTCAACGTGTGGTGAAACTAGTACGCCATGATGTTAAATTGCCGATGCCAAGAGAGATTTACATTGGAACATTGCATATAATGAGTAGAAATATTAAGCATGCGAATGTTCCAAATATCCTCTGTGACCAATACCCCCCTTAATAGTATGGTTTTTCCTATGACTAAAAGCTATAAAAAAGATATCTATGTTTTCAGTCCTCGCTTCGAGTCTTCATGTGCGCTTGGATCAACCTAGTAGCTCCAGGATAGCATGCGTCTTGATTTTTTCAAGTAGGTCATAGAGCTACTAACTTTCGTCTGAACTTCATTGATTATGTATGGTGACAAAGTCACTTTTGCGTTGTTCCCTTTATGGAGGCATCACTTTGGAGAACTTTTTCTCGCGGTCTGTGTTGTCATGGATGGTGGTAGATGTTGCATATAGTTGTGTGTCATTGGTCACTTCGGTATGAGTTTTTGGTTCATGCATTTTGTTTTTTCGGTAGTGTGCATCCTCGACATCTCGATTGGATCTTGCGTTATTGCAGAGATTGGATATTACTCAATATGAGCTTGATATTAATATGTTGCCTACTATCAAAAATCATTGGGATATCTCATTCTCAATTAATCTCACTTCACGATCAACAGAGAGAGCTCAAAGTCGAGAAGGACTAAATAATGCACTAAGCATGGATATGTCTCCCCGAAAAAGTGATGTTATTCATAGAAAATTGGACTCAAAATTTCTAGATGACCATTTCGAAGGTTCCAAGTATCTCATCCGGAGGTCACATGCATTTCACATCTAAGAACATCTCCCTCCGTTCTAAACTACCTTGGGTTTTAGGCTCCACGAGAACAAGTTTTGATCAACAATTACTCTATTATTATATAGCTTTTATGATACAAAAGTTATAACCACAAATAAGTAGTACGAGTACTTTGGAATGCGAATCCGATACCATCAACTTATGTCACATAAAAAAGTTCTAATATAATTGTTAGGCCTGTGCCAATACACCATCTCTTAACACGAAATCATAGGAGTAATAAATATTTAAGATACAACTAGTACAATACATTGTCTCCTATGTGTTGTATCTACATTTAATGTTTTTTTTTTTGCGAAAACATTTAATGATTTTGTGCTAATGCATACATATGATTGGGGTAGAACCATTTTTTGCCTATGGCCACGTGCAAGGGTTGTATCTTAGCTAAGCTACAACCTCACCCTCTCTCTTCATTAACTAGTATGCCACATAATCAAAATGCTATAAAACCGTGATAAGAAACTTGCATTGGCATAGTCCTTAGCCAAAGTTTATCAACGAAAAAATAATTTGGAAGAAAGGTGTTTAAAGAAACGGTGAAAAGCATTGCTCGAAGACCTGCCACGGGAACGAACAAAGCTTGTGAGAGCGTAAATAGCCTGTGGTGAGGCTAAGAAAATAACTAGATATGGGTCTAAGGGCATCTCCACTCGTCCCCCAGCGCCCCACAGGAGCCTTTTTAGCGCCGTTGGGACTAAATAGCGCCGTTTTTCTCCCAGTCGGCCCCCCCAGGTGCCCAAATAGCGTCGTTTCGACGAAAACTAGCGCCGGCGCACCCCATTGGGTTCCGCCTGGGGGGGAGGGGAAAATGGCGCGCAAAAATGGCGGGCCAGCGCTGTCAGCGACCTAGGTGAAATGGCGCGAATCTGTAGCGCCCGTGAGCGGCGTTCTCATCTTATCGGCGCCCGCGTCGGTCAAAAGCATGCTCGGCCTGAGCGGCCATCGCCGACTCGTCCAATCGCGGGGCACACGGTGCAGTAATGGCGCGCCACAGCCCCCGCCGTCTGGCCTTCCTCGCCGCTATAAAATCCCCCGTCCTCGCCGTGCAGAAACGCATCTCCCCTCTCGCCTCGAGCTCTCTCTTCCCCTCGCCTCTAGCTCTCCCTCGCCCACACCGAATCCATGGCGGAGCGCTTCCCCGGCGACGGCGCCGCGGCCAACGGCTTCGGCTGGCGTTTCCTCCACGACTGGGAGGCGTGCATGCTGTACGAGGCGGGCTATCCAGCGCCGCCGGACATGCGCGTCCCCGGCGACTGGCGCCTGAGCGCCGGAGGTGTTCCGGTACCGCCGCCACCGTCAGGGGCGGACCGCGACGCCGAGATCCAGCAGGTCCTCGACGGCCTCACGGAGGAGCAGGCGGCGGACCCACGCTGGGACCCCGACAACCACCCGTTCGGGACGCAGTACTTCCTCACGCGCCACGAGCGTGAGCTCGCCGACCAGAACAACAACGGCGCCGTCTCCGGCCGGTGGAACGGCGGCGGCCGTAGGCTCTGGTGGGGCGCGCCAGGACGTACATTGAACTACGTCCTGGACTACATCGACGACGGCAACAACCCCCGCCTGACTATGCCGCCCAGGCCTTCGGCCGTCTCGCGCCGCCGCGGCGCGTCGTCCTGGATGCCGAGGAGGATGGGCGGCGGCTCTTCCTCTTCTTCCTCCGCCCCGCGCTCCTCCGCGGCTCCTCGCTCGTCCTCATCAACGCCGATCTCGGCGTCCACGCCCCGCTCCGGGTTCGTCCGCGTCAAGCCCGAGCCGGAGGACTCGCCGCCGCGCAGGCCCAGCGGCGGCATCATCCTCAACTCTGGCCGTCACCTTCCCTCGCCGCCACGGGTCCACCTGCGCCTTGTCAGGCCTAAGAAGAACTCGGGCTCCGGTCGCGCCCCCCTCAAGAAGCCCAAGACCGAGCCCGTGTGGTCGCCGCCGCGTGACTACGTGCGCACGGCGCTGAACTCGGGTGCGCTGGAGGACCCCGAGGATTTCCTCGGCCAGAGGCTCGCCGAGCAGATCTCGCTGAACGACGTCCCTCCGGCCCCAGTCGACGCCGCCTGCGCCTAGTCATGGGAGATGCACCAGAAGGAGGAGGAGGAGCGCCAGGCGAGGCTGCTACGTCTTGCCGCCCGTGAACAGGCGCGGTACAACGCGGGCCTCATCGTCCTCGATGACACCGACGAGGAGGAGGATGCGCCAGGGCCGAGCAGGTGGCATGGCGGCGACGGCGGCGCAGACCCATCCAATGCCGCGCCGAGCGGCTCCGACGACGACGGCGGCGGCGGCGACTACACGCAGTTTTACAGCCAGCTGGGCATGTAGATAGGCGTGTTTATCTTTTACTTATGTTTTTTTTAAGTCTTTGTACTCGGCATTAGCCTGAACAATGCGAATTTGTATGAAATTCGCCTATCTTCTATGAATATCGCCCGAATTATCAAGTTTCTGTTTTTTTAAATTTTGGGCCTGTTCCTAGGTTTCACACGACTGGGAAAACGCCGCCCAGGGCGAAAAATAGCGCCGCTGCCCCAGGCGGCCCAGTTTAGCGCCGTTTTTCGGCCTTGGGGCGCTACGAGTGGAGATGCCCTAAGAAAATCAAAACTGCTCCACGTTTGAACTCAGGATGGGATTGGGTCGGCCCGGACCTGGCCCCGACCCTGGCCTCGCCGGCCTTGAAGCCAATTTTAAAGGCCGTGGGTCGACCCATCCGAGCAAGAGTACTGGCCCTGCTGGACCATTGGGCATCGCGGGTCGACCCACTAATTGCTCCTCACGTCTCACCTCTCCTTAGCCTGAATCATGTCCGACCTGGCGCGCCGCCAATCCTTTCTCCTTGCCTCGTTCCGTTCTTCGCCAGCTCCCGACGTGTGCAAGCAGCAACCGCCGGTGCCTGACCCAGCTCGCCTTGGGCCAGTGGCCGGCAAGGCCGCCGTGCGCTCCCAGCTAGCCTGGCCGTGCGAGCCATTCACCGTCCCTCCTTGTACCGATGCCTTCGATTCTGATGACAGCAAACTCTGCCGAAGTAGGGAGACGCAAAGTTCACTTATAGACGCTGCCGCAGAGCCCTGCAATTCGTATCGGACAAGAAAATCAATCCACCCCAATCTCCCATCACCGTCCTATTCCGATTCCAAGTACCCCAATCTGATTTGCGTGTACGGCAACTAACAGCAACTAAGAAAACTTGTACTGCAGCTACAAGAGCGCATCCAAGTTCAGAAATTGGATGGAGATGACGTTGATTCCTACTCCTTTTGCTTCATGTCGTGGCTTCCTTTTATCTAAGCAAATCTAGAAAAATCCTCTAACTCCATGGCCGCAGCTACCACCACTGTTTTCCCGATTTCCCGGCCGCCGGCCGCCGGCAGCACATGTGCGTGATTCCGGTGACCTTCCCCGCTTCCTATGCGTGATTCCGGCAGCCCCTGTGCGTGATTCGGGGGTGCCTTCGCCCATCTTGTGCCGCGCCCAGTCGCTGACCATCTGCCACCACTGTTTTGTTCCTCGCTTGCGACCCTTCTTGGGCCGGCCCTGCAAACCCATTGGGTCAACAGGTACCGGCCCTCCTGACCCATTTTTGATTCGAGGCCGACCCAGATGACCCATTGGCCTCGTTTTTGTGGGTCGGGTCAGTTACCCACAGGGGCGAAGCCAGGAAAACAGGTCGCCGGGGTCAACACAAACAAGCAAAAAAAAAAAGTGTGTCTACGAAACATATAACACACAAAAAAGTGTGTACAAAACGTACCACAATTATTTAACACCTCTATATTGTACTCCCTCCGTTTTTTTAATATGAGATGTTTTAGCATTTGTCCACATTCATATGGTATATAAATGTATGTAGACATGTTTTAGTGTACATGTTCACTCACTTTAGTATGCATGTAGACAACATATACAATAGCTAAAACATCTTATATTTAAAAACGGAGGGAGTATTATTTAATAAAATCACATAAAGAAGAAACAATAATTGTCAATATCATATGAAAATAAAGTCGGATTACAAAAATAATTTCCTCTATTTCTTCTGGCCTCTACGGTCGCTCATCATGAGAAATCGATCTATCACATCCTTACGTGGAGTCGAATACAGAAGTCTTTGCTCCAAGAAGCAAATGATTGTGCAAATACAATCCACGTGATGAGTAAATCACCCACCCAAACCTTCAAACAATTTAGAAATTCAACAAATCTGAGAAACCCTAAGACAATAGGAGAATTGAGCATTCAGGGAATTAAATCTCTTGCACTTAAGGACTGAAAGGGATCGGATTTAGTCGCGCTTACAGTTGGCGATTGGGATCGTAGCAGAATCATCAATTTTCCAGTCAATGAGGAGAGGAGCCGCGACAGGGATGGTGCGCCGTGCGACGGTTCATGGAACAGAGGCGAGGGCGTAGCATACAGCCGGCCCGTACAACTTCAGCCTTCAGATCGATCGACCGATGCAACGGAGCTGTGGCCTGCTAGCGCTTCACTTCTTGGGCCTTTCAAAGTAGTATACGCTAGATTGCACTTGTCCATCCTCATGGGCTGGGGTCAAATTTATTTTTTACTGGGGTCATTTTTCCAAACTGGGCTATATGTTCAAGGGATTGGGCTGATGTCGTCGGTGTCAACTGACCCCGGCCTGTTAGGATACAGCTAGGGATAGTCTCGATGGCATACGAATTGTGGCGATTATCTGGATACAAGAGGATCTGATACAAGAACGGAAAAGGAAACTATCCAGGAGAACAAGTCTCCGCCGCCGCCGGGTCCGGGTTCGTGATCCCAAGGATGCTCTTCTCTTGGCAGGAGGAAGCTTCTTAAGGTCGTTGCTTGTCTGCGGCTAACGAGTCCAGTCTGGGCCCAAGTAACGCCGGTTGGGTTGGGCCCGACGTTTGGGCCGCCTCGGGCTGGATGTGACGCCCATGTCATCGTCTTGTGGAGCTGTTGTAGCAGAGACGTTGACATCCCCTCCTTCTTGAATTGCGGCTTGTCCCCAAGCCGCAGCTTCCGGAAATCTTTGCTGCAACTCCTCCCTGTCCTCCCAGGTGATATCCAGCACCGCCGGATCTGACCATTGCACTTGAACTTGTTCCTTACGGCCGTGAGGTCCTTTCTTCCAGCGTTGGTGAAGAATCCTCACAGGAGTAACAACTTGGTCAGTAATGACAGGAAGTTGAGAAGATGTAGGAGTACCTGGGAAGAGCGCCTTTCGCAGTTGAGAAACATGAAAGACAGGATGGATCTTTGATGTACTGGGCAGAGCCACCTCATAAGCCACTGGGTTGATGCTCTTCAGTATTTGATAAGGACCAAAATATCTGAAGGCCAGTTTATGATTTGCACGCCGGGCTACAGAAGTCTGAACATACGGTTGCAGTTTGACAAAAAACTTGATCACCCACTTCAAATGTGCGTGGAGATCGTTTTTTATCAGCCTGGATCTTCATTTGTTGCTTGGCATGATTGAGATTGTGTTGTAGCAGCTCTTGCATCAGTTGGCGTTCTTCCAGCCAATCTTGCAGGGGAGGGACAGAACATACAGAAGCTGGTTCTATACCCCAGTGACGCGGCTCGTGGCCGTACAGAGCAACAAATGGAGACGTCTGCAGAGCTGAGTGTTCACTGGTGTTGTACCAGTACTCGGCCAGAGAGAGATATGTGCTCCACTTCCTGGGACAGGCATGAGTGAAACATCTCAAGTATATTTCGAGGCATTGATTGACTCGTTCGGATTGCCCATCCGTCTCTGGATGGTATGCTGAGCTCATGCGCAACTCTGTACCGATCAAAGAAAATAATTCCTTCCAGAAGCGGCTTGTAAAGATGGGGTCACGGTCTGACACAATTATCTCTGGCAGGCTGTGTAATTTGAAAACATTGTCCATGTATGCCAAAGCCACCTTGGCTGCAGTAAAGGGGTGACGGAGAGGAATGAAGTGAGCGTATCGTGTCAGTTTATCGACCACTACCATAATGCTGTTTGCAGCTCCTGAAGTTGGTAACCCCTCGATGAAATCCATCGTTACCATTTTCCATGCGCGATCAGGAGTGGGTAGAGGTTGTAAAAGTCCTGGGTATTTCACCCTTTCAGGTTTAGCCTGTTGACAAGTCATGCAGGTTTGCACAAAGTTCTTCACAGCCGTTTTCATCTTTGGCCAGGCGAAAAGTCGACGCATACGACTGTAAGTCACAGGAAAACCTGAATGGCCTCCGACTGAACTAGCATGAAATGCAATCATCATTTGTTCTTGCAGCAGTGGTGCACCGCCGAGCCAAATGCGTCCATGGAAGTAAAGGATGTCATTACTGACAGAAAATCTCCCCTTGGGGTCAGGTGCTTGTTGTAGTTTGTTGATCCAGAGCTGAGCCGATGGATTGGTTGTGTAACTTGCTTTGATATCATCCAACCATGCTGGCTGACAGATGCTGATAGCTGACAAGGATACATGGTGATGGTGTTGGCGCCTGGAAAGTGCGTCAGCTACACGATTCTCTGTACCTTTGCGATAAGAGATCTTATACTGCAAGCCCAGCAATTTTGTAAATGCTTTTTGTTGCCACACTGTTGTTAACCTTTGTTCTTCCAGATGTACAAGGCTTTTTTGATCTGTTCTGATCAAGAATTCTTGGTGTTGAAGATATGGGCGCCACTGTTCAACAGCCATAAGGATAGCTAGGCATTCTTTTTCGTATGTTGAAAGTCCCCTGTTCCTGACACTAAGAGCCTAGCTCATGTAAGCAATGGGATGACCTTCCTGCTGCAGAACTGCCCCTACCCCGGTGTCACAAGCATCTGTGTCGATGATGAAAGGCTTGGTAAAATCTGGAAGTTTGAGAATAGGAGCTTCCACCAATTTCTGCTTGAGTAATTGAAACACAGTATTTGTTTCATCAGTCCACACAAACGGACAGTTCTTCTTGAGCAAGTTGAACAGGGGTCTTGCGAGGATACCAAAATGTTCAATAAATTTACGGTAATACCCGACAAAACCCAAGAAACTACGGATGTCTTTGACGGTCAGAGGGGTGGGCCAAGATATAACCTTGTCAATTTTAGCTGGGTCGGAAGAAACTCCCTGCTCATTGATCACATGACCCAGATAGGCTATCTGAGCCTGTCCAAAAGAACACTTGGATCTTTTCACCTTCCATTGGTCCTGCTGCAGGAGTTTCAGAACTGCTGTCAAGTGTTCAACATGCTCTGAGAGAGTTCTACTGTAAACGAGGATGTCGTCGAAGAATACAATGACACACTTGCGAAGCAGACTTTTCAAAGTAGTATTCATGGCACCAAGAAAGGTTGCAGGTGCTCCCGCTAGGCCGAATGGCATCACTGTGTATTCCCAATGACCAGCATGAGTTTGAAAAGCTGTTTTTAATTCTTCCCCTGGTGCCAGCCGCACCTGATGGTAACTTGCTCTCAAATCCATTTTAGAGAACCATCTTGCCCCTGCCAATTCATCCAGAAGTTCATCAATTATTGGCACCGGAAATTTGCTCACAATTGTCATCGAGTTTAATGCCCGGTAATCTACACACATCCGCCAGGTGCCGTCCTTTTTCTTGACCAGTATTGCTGGGGAAGAGAAATGGCTGGTACTTTTTTGAATGATGCCTGATTGAAGCAATTCCTGCACTTGACGATCAATTTCTGTTTTCAGCTCAGGTTTGTGCCGATAGGCACGCATGTTTACTGGTTGTGCACCAGGCATTAATGGAATGCGATGGTCACAGCTGCGTCTCGGAGGTAAACTGGTTGGTTCCTCAAACACTTCGGGAAATTGTGTCAACACCTTCTGAATATCCTCAGGTACAATTTCTTCTATCTGCACTTCTCCATCCAGAGCATAAATGTGTATCAAATGAGCTGCTGCTCCAGCTCTGCAAATACTAGTGAGTTCTTGCGAAGAAATAGCTGAACATTGGACTGATGCTGTCTTGTGGCCTGTCAACGTCACTAGTCCTTTGTCTGATTGGATCTTCAACGTTTTTGCTACCCAATCTATATCTGGGTTATGATACTCCAACCAGTCCATGCCTAGGATAGCATCGTAAGAACCCAGAGCTAGAATCTTCAAGTCTGTCAGAAATGTATGTCCTGAAGATGACCATGCACACTTAGGAAGGAAAGAGGTGCATCTCTGAGATGATCCATCTGCCACTTGAACCTTACATGGGGTTGGTAAAGGAAGTGCGCCCGTCAGTGTGTCTGCCAGCTGCTTGTTGATGAATGAAGTAGAGCTGCCGGAATCAATTAGAATCAAAATCTCGTGATCACCCAGAATGGCATGTAACTGAATTACTCCAGAAGCCTCTGCAGCTGACCCATTCATAGCATGGACTGACAAAGAGCAGATAATTTCCTTCTCAGGGCTGCCTGGGCTATTGGGTTCAGAACCTGTAACCTCTTCAGAACTGAATAATGCGAGAAGTTCTTCCACAACATGCATCTGGACTGTTGCAGGACAGATATGTTCCTTCCCCCAACGTTCTCCACACTTAAAACATAAACCCTTTGCCTTGCGGTACTCACGGAGGGTTTGAATTTTTTCTTGAGCACTACTGCGAGCTGCCTCCAGACCACGGCTATCAGATGCTCTGCTGGAAGGAGTAGATGGTGCAGATGGTTGTTGTGCTTGTGGAGTCTTCGCGGCAAACTTGAGGAATCTGTGCTCCACTTGTCGAGGAGGCGAGATACATTCCCCTTCTGCCACTTCTTCTTGCAGTAGTGCGAGAGAGCACGCTGTGTCCAGATCGGTGGGTCTTTGAACCATGACCACTGCCCTGATGTCCGAGCGCAATCCCTCGACAAATCGTGTCAAGAAATAATATGGGTGAGTAGTATCGGAATAAGAAACTAGATGATTCATCAAAATATCAAAACGCTCAATGTACTCTGCTACTGTGGTTGTTTGTTTGATAGAATAGAATTGACGAATCAATAACTGGTGTCGATCACGGCCAAAACGAGTGCACAGAAGTGAAGTAAAAGAAATCCACTCTAGTGTAGCTATTTTCTTGCGAACAGACTGGAGCCAGATGCCAGCCGCCCCGGAAAAATGAAGTATAGACATGGGAACCCAGTAAGACACATGAATATTGAACATCTGAAAGTATTGCTCCGCAAGCGTGATCCAGAGATTGGGGTTATCTCCCGAAAACGGTGGGAAGGGAAAATTTGGTGCGTTGGAACCTAGACCCGCTAGAATCTGACTTGAGATCACTTGTGTATCAGAGGAAATAGCTGCTGGAGTTTGCAATGAGAACGTACCATTGGCCGGAGGTGCCGATGGTGACGGATTGGTCACCATCGGCAGACCCCCGTGCAACTTGTCGACGCCGAGGCCCTCTGGCCCGTGGATCACCCCCTCGGTGGTGAGCGGGGGCGCGGTGGCGAGATGAGCCGGCACCGATCCACTCGCAGCCGTGGTGGGTTGTGCGCGCTGCAGGTCTGCGACGGTTGCTTGGAGCTTCGCGAATCGCGCCTCCAGATCGGGCTTCCAGCCGCAGAGATCGGCGATTTGCGTCGACTGTGACGAGATCTTCTGCTCGAGAGCGTCCTGCTTGGAGATCATGGTGTCGCTGCCCGCTTGAAGCGTTTGCAGCGAGCGCGAAAGGGACGCCGTGTCCTGGCGGAGGCCATCCAAGTACTCTCGCAACGCCGGATCCATGGTATGGAGCAGTCGTCGGCGATCGGCGGCGTATCGCCGTGTTTCCGGAATTGTGGGGATTTTTTTGTGGCTGCTGATACCAGATGTTAGGATACAGCTAGGGATAGTCTCGATGGCATACGAATTGTGGCGATTATCTGGATACAAGAGGATCTGATACAAGAACGGAAAAGGAAACTATCCAGGAGAACAAGTCTCCGCCGCCGCCGGGTCCGGGTTCGTGATCCCAAGGATGCTCTTCTCTTGGCAGGAGGAAGCTTCTTAAGGTCGTTGCTTGTCTGCGGCTAACGAGTCCAATCTGGGCCCAAGTAACGCCGGTTGGGTTGGGCCCGACGTTTGGGCCGCCTCGGGCTGGATGTGACACCCATGTCATCGTCTTGTGGAGCTGTTGTAGCAGAGACGTTGACACGGCCGGACACTGTTACCCATTGGGTCGACCTGGCCATCCTGAGTTTGAACCACTCAAAGATTTCGAGGAGGAAAACCTTTATCTGTCCTTCCGCGAAATCCAAACTAAACGGCTCACACTGTGACATGTCGTGCGGTGCAGGAGGCAACCTGGCGTATCCGTATGGTCCGTAATCCTGCAAAAGGACGGACATTCCCACTCTCAGAAACGGGGAACACGAGACCGTCACAGTCGGCGCTGTGTTTTTTTTTTTTGTTCAGCCTGTTCTGGCCTTCTGGCAGATCGTTCGTACAGCTATACACCTGTGGGTCCCAGTTCCAGAACATGGGACCCACACGAGGCTACACCATGGACCATGTGATCACAGAAAGTGGGGTCCGCTTGAGAGCGGTGTATGTGCACCAGGCACAGGTAGCCACTGGTGTGGCTTCCTCACCAAGCTCATGAATTTAAATTTCAAATGGACTGGTCGGGCCGTGAGCTCATCAAAGTCTGCACGGCAGGAGCCGGCACGCTTCATTCCCCTTCCTCCCCGTCTCGCCGGCCTCCCGGATATATAAGCAAGGCAGAGCACCTAGCCGTAGCCACACACACACAGCACACACGCGCACGCACGCTATGCCTCCCACCATGTTCGCACCGGTGCCGACGAGGCCGCGCTCCAACCCCTTCCGCCGCCCGCGAGGGGCGGCTCCTCCTCTGCTCCCAGGCCAGATCGCGGCGCCGGCGGCGGCGAAGCGGCCCGCGGAGTCGTCCACGTCGGCCTCCTCCTCCTTCCGCAGCGTGGTCGTCTCCACCACCTCCTCCACCGCCCTCGACGCGGCGCAGCGCCCAGAGAAGAGGCCCCGGCGCCAGGACGCGGACGAGGCGCGCCCCGCCGCCTCCGAGTGCTCTGAGGTCATCGGCGGCCCAAGGCCGCGCCCCGCGGAGGTCGAGGCCTCCGAGTCGTCCTGCCTCGGCTCCGTCCTCGAGTCCGACCTCACCTGCCCCGAGCACCTCGCCGACACGACGGACTACTCCTCGGCCTGCGGCGAGCTCACGCAGTCCGACGCGGAGGAGGAGGAGGAAGTTGTCAGCGCTCCCAGTCCCCCGCCGACTACTCCCTCAGCCCCCTGCTCGATCTCACCTCCTCTTCCTCGTCCGACGATGACGGCGACGACGACGCACCCTCCCTCACCTTCACCCTCTTCCTCGACTACGCCAAGGAATTCGTCTCCTGCGTGCACCCCAATGCACACGCCGTCGCCGATGCCGTCATCACCGAGGTGAGTTTCGCTTAAATTTGTGGGAAACTGGGTCTCTCAGTCAGTGCGGTGTCTGATCCGATTAGGTGCCTGGGAATGTTTGTGTCAGGGGAAGCGGTTCGAGGACTTGGACGACGAGGAGAGCTACGAGCGGTTCCGGGAGCGCGAACGGCGGGGAGTGGTGGCGCGGGACTACACCGAGGTGTACGGCTGCATGTCAGGCGACCATGGCCGTGCCGTCGTGGAGCAGCGTGCTGTCATGGTGAACTGGATCATCGAGGTCAGTGTATGCCAGCACTGGATCTGCATTCTACATGTATGCCGTGATTCCACTTTAGCTCAATTTGATTTTGTGGTAGAAGCACGCGTTACAGGTTCAGTGTCATGAGTTTTTTGGGAGCTTCATGAGTTGGTATTGTACTGAAAATATCACTACGGAAGTCATGTAGTACTGTGGATTCAATGCTTGTTTAGTTATTGAATTACTGAATCATATATGTTCTTACAGAACTGTAGTTCTGTGGCTGCGCTAATATGCTGGTCTGTAGTGTAATTGTTGTGTTGGGCGTGCTGAGGCAGCAGATCGAGCTATGCATTTGCTTAACTTTGCAGGGGAATTGTCTACTGTCGAAAGTTTTATTGTAAACATTCTGATGAGTAGACTGATCAACATAAATTGTCCTTTGAGCAGAGGCATCCCAATTCCCCATACTGTATTTGGGAACTGTTGTAGCAATGCGAAAACTTTGCATTACGAGTCTGGTCATTAAGTTTGAGGATGTTTCAGTAGGGCCTCTGCTTTGACATTTTGGAATTCAGTCATGAGTTGGTATTGTATTGGTAATATCACTTCGGAAGTCATGTAGTAATGTACATTCTGTGTTGGTTTAGTTATTGAAATGCTGAATGGTATCTGTTCTTAAAGTACTGTAGTTGTGTGGCTTCGTTTATATGCTGGTCTCTAGTGTAATTTTTGTGTTGGGCGTGCTGAGGCAGCAGATCTAGCTATGCATTTGCTTAACTTTTGCAGGGAAACTTGTTTACTGACGAAAGTTTTATTGTGCAACATTCTAATGAGTATATTGCTCAACATAAATTGATCCTTGAGCAGAGTGATCCCCATTTTATTTTTCGGAACTGTTGTAGCAATGCGAGCAATTGCATATTACGAGTCTGGTCATTAAGTTTGAGGATGTTTCAGCTGGGCGTATGCTTTGATTTTTTGACATTCAGTGTTTGAAAAGTAATGGACAAATATCTCGTCCAGTAAACCATTTGCTATTTCATCGCCGTACGTCCTTCATGTCTGGGAAGCACAATATAGCAATTACGATAACTGTATCAGTATCATATTGATCGAGATATGCATGCAACTCTTGAGTACATTGTCAGTATATGCCCCTTTTGTATCCTTCCATGCAATGCTTTCAGCACAATGTTTTCCACCTGAAGATTTTGATACTCAATTAGGTAATTAAATGATAAGATCCATATATTGTACATACTATAAGTAAAGATCTGTTCTCAGAGAAAATGTCGTCTACAACTTGCAAAATATTAACTGTTTCACAATTATTTGTAGCATGTACATTTGACGGACCTGCAGCCAGAGACATTGTTCATGGGGATTGGACTGATGGACCGCTTCTTGACACGTGGATACTTAAAGGGCTTTAGGAATGTGCAGTTGCTGGGCATTGCCTGCATCACCCTGGCCACCCGCATCGAAGAGAACCAACCATACAATAGGTATTGAGTTCCCTTGTATTACACTCTCATTCTGCGTCAGTAAAATTTGTGGATGGTATATTTTTTTATGCCCCCTTTCAGTATGAGTACTAATGCAGGTCGTTGGTGTATGGTAGCCAGATTGCCTCGTTTTAATGTTTGTATACTAAGTTATTCATTGCTAAATGAAATAATGATTCAAGTATCCCTGCAACAAAAAAGAAAGCGTCAAATAAACTCATCATTTTAATTCAGATCCAAGTTTCAGTGTACCTTCCTATTCTATTTCTATCCTCAGACGGTTGTAGTATAATAGTGTAAAATTTTACCTAACCTCTTCGATGATGTGTGTTGTTTCCTGTTTTCTAGAGCTCATTGCAATATAACATAAATGGGTATTTGATAAACCTTAGCAAGTATTTAGGGGGATGCCTTTGTTTTGTTGATAACTGGCATTGGTTAACCTGGTGATGAATCTCAAGTGACCATAGCTCATACACAATGGATATTTATCTCATCAAATGCTTGTCGCTGCATGCTAGTCCTTGAAATTTTTTGTCATTTATCTACTTGCATTTGGAAATAATGATCTGAGATTCAGAAATCTGATATCATACACAATGGATATTTATCTCATCAAATGCTTGTCGCTGCATGCTAGTCCTTGAAATTTTTTGTCATTTATCTACTTGCATTTGGAAATAATGATCTGAGATTCAGAAATCTGATATCCTAATTCATTCACCTGCAATCAGGTAGCTCTCACCAACCAGTTGAGAGTACTTCAGAACAGCCTGACATATTCTTCTTTACCAGTCCGCCTCTTTACATTGCACTGCAGAATCATTGTCAAACTTCTGAGTGTATCAACTGTTGGATCAACATTTGTTTCCTGATCTTTGTCTCACCAAGTTATCTCTTTCAGCATCATGCAGAACTCATTCACGGTCGGGATCAACATGTACAGCCGAAGTGAGGTCGTCGCCATGGAGTGGCTGATTCAGGAGGTCCTCGACTTCCAGTGCTTTATCACCACAGTCCACCATTTCCTCTGGTAGGACGCGCTTCCTGTATCCTTTGCTTGTGCCAAGCTGAGGAAAATGAAGGAAAGCTGACGAAAGCTGACAGTTACATTCGCAATTTTGCAGGTTCTATCTGAAGGCTGCAAAAGCAGACGAGAAAATGGAGGAACTGGCAAAACACCTGGCATTGCTCTCACTTCTGGACCATAAGCACCTCTCCTACTGGCCCTCGACCGTGGCAGCCTCGGTGGTAGCCCTTGCTTGCCTTGCCACTAACAACGAGGAGTCCTGCCATCTGGTAATGGAGGTAAACACTGAACTCCTCAACCAAAGCTGTATATTTCCCTTGTTGTCTGCTACCATTCAGAACTTTGCAAAGACTGATCCTGACAGAAACTAGAAACGCCTAACCGCTTGTTCTTGGCATAATGCAGACTCACGTGAGGACGAAGAACGACGATCTGCCTGAATGTTTAATGGTTTGACCCCTCTCCCAAACCCTGCTACTTTGAACCATAAACTGAACTGTGCTCATAAGTCATACATAACCTTTTGCCTGAAGTTGATGTAACTGTATTTTTGCGGTGCCGCGACAACTGACATACGTTGTGCTATGCTCTCTTTTCATGCAGAGTCTCGAGTGGCTGATAAACTATGCTTCCTGATACCCAGGGCTCCCAGTCCCAGGTTGAACATTCGCTTCTAATCTTCTGCCGACCAACACAGCGTAGCACAGTCGTTTAGCAACAACAACAGAAGTGTACATGCCACTAGTTTGCACAGCACGATAAGATAAAAGGAACATGACCTCGTGTTTATCGTCGTATAGAGGAAGATCGTAACTGCAGAATTTGGTACTGATCTGGCGACTATAGGGACAAGTGTTGTGGTCGCCTGTCTTTGCATCACCTGATAGCTCTTTAGGAACACTTATTAAGGTTGGATGTTGTATTTCTCAACTGCCTTTTCTGTTAGATCTGTTATCTTGTTTAATGGATCAAGGGTTTCGTAGAAAATTATGCTGTTTAATGTTACTGGAGAAGTGGTATATTATTTGCCCGGTTATAATTGTGATCATCACTCGTGAGAAGGTCTCAGATTTCAGACATCTGGGATGAATGAAATGGTATCCACAAGTCAGATGTGTATTTGAGGGAAGCATGAGCTTTTTATCGATCAAATAGTGTCTAGGTAACTATCTGCCCTCAGTAGGGATGTAAATGGTTACATATGTGGCGCCATATAATACCACTTATTTCCGTCTACAGTTCAAAACGTTTTTTCGTTTCTTAGGAAACTCAAGTGTGAACGCATTTATATGGGATTATACGGCGCCATTAACATGTCCATTTACATCCCTAGCCCTCAGGCAATCAGAATAAGAAAGAAAAAAAGGGCAGGATGGCAACCACTCCTGGGAATCCATCAATCCAAACCAGTGTACAAGCGTGTTGTGCAGTTGTGCTAGGTGTGCAAGCGGCCCCCTGCTTATGCCAGCTGCGTTGCCAAAATCAGCCAAATGAGTTGTAGCTTGGATTTTATGGAGCTACTTCACTTTTTACTGGGCGAGGCTAGCGCTCATGTCGAGGTATTGGTAACGCGGAACTACTATATGGATTCATACGTACCGTAGAGAGGTGGGGAAGAACGTAGAGGGTTCCAGTGACGGGATTGCACACACGATCTTACCCAGCTTCGGATCTCACGACGGTGGCGAGATCCTACGTGCTGCTATAATTCACTCAAGGAGAATATGTGTACAGGTTACAATGAGATTGTATGCGTGCCCTAAGGCTGCTGGAAGGCTGGCTTATAAAGGCGCCAAGCCTTCCCCTACAAGGAAAGCCTTAACCGACCTAGATCACGAGTCCTAGACTAACACGGTAACAAACCCTAACTTGCTCCCTAAGGCGAACGCAGCCAGGCCTTCGTCTTGGACTTCACTAAGCCAGCCCAGAGCTTATCCTTGCGCCTAAGCCCATGAGGCCTTCTCCATTAAGCCCTCCGGCTTTATCTGATGGGCCTCCTTGGTGGGCCAGGTTTTATCCACCGTGGCAGGTATACCCGTTCGGCATAACCTCCACAGTAGTCCCCGGAAAGGTTTAAGTTCTTCGTTTGCCGTCTTTGTGAAACACGGGCTTTCGCCTTTGCGCAAGGCGGACAGAAGAGCTTGGAGCATTCCAAAATGAGACATTCAGTCTGCCTTAAGGATTAAGCCGAACTCTCCTGCACTTTGAACAATCTGGCAGAAAGATTCTGTCAGCGTCGAGTCTTGTCATGACGTCACCGCAGTCAAAGCCAGTCCACGACAGTCTGGACAAGCAAAGAGACGTTGTGACGCCATTACTGCTATTTTTCCGCACACGATCTCCGAGGCGTGCGGGAGAAGATGCCCATTATCTGACCGTTGCGGGACGCGTGGCGAAAATCGCGCGGACGTTATCTCACCGCACTAATCGCGGCGCACGGCCCCCATAAAAGGGGAACTGATTTTCTCCATCTGGTTCATTTCCCTGTTCATCGTCCTCCTCGCGCCCATCCCATCCGAACTCCGGCGAGCTCCACCACCACCACCTGCGCACCCACCCATGGAGAGCTCCGATGCGACCGCGGGAGCGGCAACGGCGCGGCGTCGGCGGCGACGGAGGGACAAGATCTGGCCATGAGGGGATCGAGCACCGCGGATGCATCTGCATCTCGCGCGGCAGCGGCGACAAGTTCTGCGGCCACCTCCATCGAAGCAGAGAAGAATGCCCAGCCCTCCGACGAGGGCGATGCGGCGGAGGCAGAGGAGGAGGGAGAGGAAGCATCATCCCGCAACTGGGCAGCTTCCACCATCACCGACGCGGACCTCACGCAGCTGAAAAGGAGGGCATCCTCCCACCAAAGGAGAACTGCCACTGGCGGTCAGCGTACGGCCACCCTGCTCCAGATCCCGCCGGCGATGAACGAGTGCTCCTCGTCTCACATCTCCTCGCGGTTTGTCTTTGCCTCCGCATCCTTTTTTCCAATCAGTCTTAGACTACTATGGCCTTCAGCCTCATAGCGTAGGCCCCAATAGTATCTTGTACATAGCTGGCTTTATGGCTTTATTCGAAGGATACTAGGCATAGAGCCCAGCTTAGAATTCTTCAAGTACTGCTTTACTTGCAAGCGCCAAACAGAGAAGGAAGAACTGCTTTCCTTAGGAACAGTTAGCATCAACCTTCGTAGAGGCAGAGACTGGTATCCTAAGGCGCCAAAAATAGATTCCATTAAAGGCTGGAATAGCTCCTTCTTCTACTGCAAAGACATGGCGCCAGTAGGCAAAGACATAGGACTTCCTCGCTTTTCTCCTTTGCCTGCGGAGCCCGCCTCTCTTGGGGCGAAAACCGCTGAAGGTCCTTCCTGACAACCTCCGTCGCATGCAAAGGCGGATTGAGTACTTAACAAAGACTGCTGTGCCCAAACTCACGGGCGCAGACACCATCCTATGTTGGTTGTCAAGGCGAATCCAGCCTTTGAAAGATCGCAAAGGCCTCATGTGCCACTACACGGACCAGAAGAAAGATCCCCTCCGTGTTAGTGAGTGCCTTACGCAGACGCCCTGTGTATCGCTTTAAGAGGATTGCCAAGGAAAGGATCCAGCTCACAGAGCAGCGTCCTATGTACACAGCCGCCAACCCGGCTCCAAGGTAAGGCATTTACCATTACTGTTTTTACACTTCCACAATGTTTGCCTTACTAACACCACTTTTGATTTCAGCTCGCCCTTTTGCCGGATAATCTGCTGGCTCCTTTGTTTTACGTGCCTGAAGCGGCACCCGAGCCCCCAAAGACTCGGAAACGAAAGGCTTCAGGAGCTACTGCAGCAACTTCAGCAGCAGAAAGGCGGAAGCGTGAGAAAGCCATCCCTGTTAACGCCGAAGTGCTCGACATTGAGGACGATGAAGATGCGGCCTTCAATGCTCCAGTACAGAAGTAAGCCGAACCTCAATTTCTTTAGTAAGGCGAACAATGTCTATGAATGTTATCTTATTTTGTATGTGATTTGCAGGATCAAACCAACTGCACCTCTCAAGAGGAAGAAAGTAATTTCTTCCAGGCAAAGAAGACTGAGCCTTCTCCGGCCATCGCTCCCCCCACTCCCTCCGTTCAACAAGAGACATCCCCAGGCCCATCTGAGATCATCATATAGATTTGGACTCAGCCGTCTTTCCTGATAAGACGGAAACTGAAAAGTTGGCCAGGGCTGCCGCTGCGGGAAGGCGGCGGTATTCAGTCAGAAGAGCCGAACGAGCCCATCACTCGTGAAGCTATCCGCAACATGGTGAAGCAAGAGCTCTTTGACGACGAGGGGTACATCTTACCCAACATCGCCGCCATGCTTGCCGATGAGAAGGAGCGTAACGAGCCGCCTCGAAGCTAAGGCCAGTCAAACATTGACCATCTTGAACCTGGAAGATAATTGTGACGAGCTGTACGTCACAATGAAGAAGAGCTACAAAGCCTTGAAGGCCATGATGCAGGTAAATATTCCGTCTTTATGTACATACTAGTCCCCGGGCATTACGTTGTGCTTTGACTAAGCCGACGTAATGGCCTTTCTTTAATGTTGATAAAGACTCAGTCCCCAAGCCCTTGTAGCTATACTTATTGTCTTTACCTTTGTTACTTACTACTACCCTTGCCTTAGCAGAGCAGTGAGCAACTTACATGCGATCTATGGTACTCACTGAGTAACCAAAGGCAAGTGCTCAAGCAAGCCGTCGCCGAAAATAAGGCGAACAAAGGTAAATGTTGTTCTTTCACATGCTGTGACTTTAGTTCATTTTAAGGCATAAGATGCTCAACACATGCAATGTGTTTTGCACAGCTGTTGTGGCGAAGGCAAAACAGATCGTCAGCGAGACTGGCGATATAGAAGTTGTGAGGCGGGAAAATGCCGCCTTGTTTAAGCAACTGGAGGAGAACCGAAAGACGGCCGAGGCCAATCTTAAAGCCGTCCAAGACAGCGCCGCTGCAGAACAAGACTGAAGGCAGAACTTCTGAAACTGCAGCGACAGGCTGAAAAGGATGGGCTCCTAATCCAGAGCTTACAAGGTCGTCTTGAACGCCAAGCTGATGAGAGCACCGCCATTGACGAGAAACTGCTAAGTAAGCCTCTCTTCTTTTACTTTCGCACTTTCTGTCACTTTTCGCCTTTATTCCAACACTTCAGTACGCCTTAACTTTTTTCCATTCCTCCTTCCTCAGTTCCAGCTGGTTTGGGGAAAGGCTTACCTCTGAGACGCGCCTGGAGCTTATCTTGGAGTGTGGCGAAATTGTGTCAGGGCTGTATGCTGCGGGAAGAGACGTTGTCGCCAACATCTTCCCAAAACAGCTGCCCCAAGTGACAAACACCAGCAACTTGCTGCCACTTCTTCAGAACTGCGTCCCAGAGGTGGTGGAGCGTCTTCGCTCAGCAGCTAGAGGCGGAGCAAAACTTGCTCTAGGACTTGTTCGCGGCCACTACCCCGAAGTCAACATGTGGCGCG
The DNA here is from genome assembly GCA_947311845.1 of Poa pratensis. Taxonomy (NCBI): domain Eukaryota; kingdom Viridiplantae; phylum Streptophyta; class Magnoliopsida; order Poales; family Poaceae; genus Poa; species Poa pratensis. The sequence goes on from CAMZMU010000033.1 coordinate 76,330,115, forward strand.
TTATCAAGTGTTTCCCAGCCAAGGACAGAGACGGCAACGAGCTCGTCAAAGAAAAGGTCTATGCCTCTGTCTCTGGCTTTGCCTCAGCCGTTGCTGAGATGGTAGACTTGTCTATCTTCTTCTCCAAGAAGCCTGTGCCTCCCCGTCCTGACGACGTGTCTGATGACGAAGCCGAAGCACCCACCACTGGCAATGGCGATGAGTCAGAAGACGGAAATGAAGAAGAAGAAGGCGAGTCTGAAGCTACGCTGGATCCATCCAAGTCCCCTGCGTCTTCGCCTCCTCAGTCCCCTGCATAAGATGCAGGAAAAACTTTGCATTAAGCGTGTCATGAAAGATGGCACAAAAGACTTGTTTTATGTTTTGTAATGGCAGGAGCCTTTTTATCTGTTGAACATGTTTGTTTTGCAACGCATGCACTTATTTTTAAAAGGCTTGCAAACTATGCTCCTTATCCGTCTTCAAGTTTTCTGGCTTATATGCTTTAGCCTTTTCGTATGCTGGCAGAACCTAAGGCACGGAACACTTCGCTGGCAACAGGGTTAGTAACCAAACTGTTTAAACACAGAAACGGCGCCGGCTTTTGGTGCGTAAAGCATCTACTAAGACAAGCCAGCATATACGCGATCAGATAAATACTCTTAGACGGATGCAATTTTAATTTTTGTAAGGCCTTAAGGCAAAAGCATCATGTGAGTAACCACAAGCACGAGCCAATTCGGGTTAACATTGATATTTTTATCGAAATATATGATCAAATGGAAATAAAAGACGGCGAGAACTCATGCATAAAAATAATTGAGGGAACCAAAGACTTTTATTTCATAATCATATATGGTGTGATTACAATAGAATTGCTAAGTGTAAAAAGGACGTAGCTGCTCAATGTTCCAAGGACGTTTCGTCTCCTTGAGCACTGCTTCTTCGTTCCTTTTCCTTTTGCGGCCTCTTTTCTTCTTCTTCTCGATATCACGGAGGTCCACAAGATAATATGCCCCGTTCTTAAGCGCTTTGCTGATAACGAAGGGTCCTTCCCATATGGGAGATAGTTTGTGCTCCTTTTGCTGAACAAGGCGAAGCACCAAATCGCCTTCTCGAAACGATCTCCGTCTTACCTTGCGACTGTGGTAACGCCGCATGTTCTGCTGATAAATGGCGGAGCGCTGAAGCGCTATCTCACGCTCTTCTTCGAGAAGGTCTAAGCCATCCTGTCTGGCTTCTTCTGCGTCTGCTTCAACGTAGGCTGTTACACGAGGTGTGTCGTGCAGGACATCTGTTGGGAGTACCGCTTCAGCGCCATATATGAGAAAGAAAGGGGTATAGCCTGTTGCACTGCTTGGAGTTGTGCGTATGCTCCATAAGACAGCAGGTAATTCTTCTACCCATGCTCCAGCTGCTCTATGCAAAGGCACTCTAATCTTGGCTTTATTCCCTGTAGATTATACTGTTGGTTCGCTCAACTTGGCCATTCGATTGTGGATGAGCCACAGATGCTAAGTCCAAACGAATACCAACTTCACCACAGTACTTTGCCAGTTCTCCTACGGCGAAGTTTGTCCCATTGTCCGTAATGATACTGTGGGGGACGCCAAATCTCGTTATAACCTCAATGACGAACTTCTTGGCTGTTGCCCCATCAAGCTTTTTTATGGGCTTAGCTTCAACCCACTTGGTGTATTTATCCACCGCAACTAAGAGATGTTTGACGCCGCCTCGCGCAGTCCTGAATGGACCTACCATGTCCAGTCCCCAGACCGCAAATGGCCACGTGATTGGAATGGTGCGCAATTCCTGGGCTGGCATCTTTGGCTGTCTTGCATACTTTTGGCATCCAACGCATTTCTTGACGAGTTCTTCTGCGTCTTGCTTTGCTGTGAGCCAGTAGAATCCATGTCTAAAAGCTTTGGCGACAATTGCTCGGGCAGAGGCATGATGACCGCAACATCCACCATGGATCTCTTCTAGTATCTCCTGTCCTTCTTCCGGCGAAACGCATCGTTGATATACACCTGTGGTACTCCGCTTGTATAGCTCTCCATTTATTATTGTGTATGCCTTAGCTCTGCGCACAACTTGCCGCCTTAATACTTCATCCTCTGGCTCTTCCTTGTTAAGGAGGAAATTTATGTAGGGCTGTGTCCATCTGGCTTCACCAGCATGACGGAAACAGACTGCGAAGCCATGGGGTCATCCTCATCTCCGCCTTTAATAGACGGCACGTACAGGTGCTCCAAAAATATATCGGAGGGCACCTTCGATCTTTTCGAGCCCATTCTGGCTAAGGCGTCCGCTGCTTCATTTTCCTCCCTTTTGATATGCTTGACTTCTAAGCCGATAAAACACCGACCAAACTCGTCTACCGTGCGTCGGTATTCAGCCATTGTAGGGCTCTTCGCGTCCCATGCCCCTTCTAATTGTTGAACAACGAGGTCTGAATCGCCATAGCACAAAAGACGGCTAATGCCCAAATCCTTTGCGACGTGCAATCCATGCAACAGAGCCTCGTATTCTGCAACATTATTAGTGGCATTGAAGTGTATCTGCAAGACATAGCACATCTTGTCTCCTTTAGGGTTCTTCAGTACCACGCCAGCTCCCGATCCCTGCAACATTTTGGAGCCGTCAAAGTGCATAACCCAATATTCTCGTCAGGGAGGGGAAGTTCATCCATTGCTTCTGTCCAGTCTGCGATGAAATCAGCTAAGACTGGGATTTGATGGCTGTACGTGGCTTGTACTGGATGTCGAAGGCTGCCAATTCAATTCCCCACTTAGCCACACGTCCAGTGGCATCGGTGTTGTTTATAATGTCACCCAATGGCGCCTTACTGACTACCGTGATTGGGTGCTCTTGGAAATAATGGCGTAATTTTCTGGCTGCGAAGAAAACTCCATAAGCCAGCTTCTGATAGTGAGGGTATCGTTGTTTGGATTCGGAGAAGACTTCGCTGATATAATATACCGGCCTTTGTTCCGGTAGCTCCTTTCCCTCTTCCTTTCGTTCAACAACAACCACTGCACTAATAACTAGGTTGGTAGCCGCCATGTAAAGTAGCATCGGCTCTTGTGGTAGAGGAGACGCTAATATTGGTGCTGAAACTAAGGCGTCTTTTAACTGTGCTAAGGCTGCATCTGCCTCTTCAGTCCAGACGAACGTCTTAGTTTTCTTCAACAACCTGTATAGGGGTAAAGCTTTATCCCCAAGCCTACTAATAAATCGGCTTACAGCTGCTGCAGATCCTGTGAGCCTTTGGACATCTTTAAGACAAGTAGGCTTTTTGATGTCCATGATAGCTCGAATCTTTTCTGGGTTAACCTCAAGACCTCTTTCTGAAACAATGAAGCCTAAAAGTTTTCCTGCTGGGACGCCAAAAAAGCATTTTCCCGGATTTAGCTTCATGTTATATTTTCTTAAGTTATCAAAGGTTTCTTGAAGGTCAACGATGAGATCGCCGCGTTTTCGCGACATAACGGCAATGTCATCGACATAAGCGTGAACATTGCGGCCTATTTGATCGTGTAGGCAACGTTGTATGCACCGTTGGTACGTTGAGCCAGCGTTTTTAAGCCCGAAAGGCATAGTTATGTAGCAAAACGTTCCGAAAGGTGTGATGAAGGAAGTCTTAATTTGGTCAGACTCCTTCATCTTAATTTGGTGGTAGCCAGAGTAAGCGTCCAAAAAGCATAGTAATTCAGAACCTGATACAGCATCTACGACCTGATCAATTCGCGGCAATGCGAAGGGGTCTTTAGGACAGGCTTTGTTTAAGCCGGTGAAATCTATGCACATGCGCAAGTCTTTCACGTCCTTCTTAGGTACTAATACAGGATTTGCTAGCCAATCTGTGTGGATAACCTCTCTAATGAAATTAGCGGCACTAAGCCGAGCTACCTCTTTTCCTATTGCTTTCTTCTTCTCTGGACCGAAGCGACGAAGACCTTGTTTTACTGGCTTGGCACCTTTGGCGACATTAAGGCTGTGCTCGGCAAGTTCCCGGGGTACTCCTGGCATGTCTGATGGTGACCATGCAAAAATATCCCGTTGCTCACGGAGGAACTTGACGAGCGCGCCTTCCTATGCGTCACTGAGGTCCGCGCCTATGTTCGTCGTCTTGCTTGCATCGCGTTGTCCAGCACGATCTTCTTCGAGTTTGAGCTGGCCTTGAAAGTGACATCCGAGGCGCAAGGAGGCTTTTACCATCCGGCATTTCATTGGTGTTAACTTCTTTCTTGTACTGCTCCAGCTCTTCCTTGCTGATGACTGCTTCTGCTAAGACGGCGTTTCCTGCTTCGCATTCCTTCGCCTTCTTGAAGTCGCCATTGACCGTGATGACGCCGTTTGGTCCAGGTATTTTGAGCTTGCTGTAGATGTAACACGGGCGTGCCATGAATTTGGCAAAGGCTGGGCGGCCAAAGATTGCGTGATACGCACTTTTGAATTCCACCACCTCAAAGGCAACTTCCTCAGTCCTATAGTTTGTTTCGTCACCGAAGGTGACGTCTAAGACAATTGTTCCCATAGAACTGGCCTGCCTGCCTGGCACTATGCCGTGAAACTTGACTGTGCTATGTTTTAGCTGTGTCTCAGAAAGGCGCATGCGCTTTAAGGTTTCAAGATAGAGGATGTTGATGCTACTCCCTCCATCCATAAGCACCTTAGAAAGCCTGCATTGCTGCACAATTGGGTTTACAACGAGCGCGTAATTCCCTGGGTTCTGTGGAATATGATCAGGATGATCGTTGCGGTCCCATGTAATGGGGTGCTCGGACCAGTTGAGATACTGGGGAACCGCTGGCATAGTGGCATTGAGTTCCCTCCAGGCTGCCTTTTCCTTTTTGGCCGAAGGAGTGGCAAGGAAAGTGACAAGGCTTGTTTCGACCCTTGGAAACTTGTTGCTCCTCTTGTGCTTTGGCTCCTGATCTTCCGGCTCCGAAGCACTTTCCTCGTTGTCCTTCTGCTCTTTCTTGTCTTTACGGTTCTTGCGCTTGAACTGTTTTGCCTTGAAGCCAGCGTCGGATCCTTCTTGATATCATCGTTAAGGCGGCACTGCCTGTTGGTATGGGTGCATTTGCCAAGCTTGCTATGATGGGCACAAGGTTCATCTTTGATGTCGTCATAGGTGATTTTAATGGGTCTTGACCCTTGACTGTCATCGCTCTTCTTCTGCCATCTGCTAGCCCCGCTCTGGCCACCCTTCTTATTGGCAAAGGCTACCTCCTTTGATGGTCCTGGCGCATCGTTGGCTTCCTTCTTTTTCCGGCTTTGATTGTTGTTTCGCTTTTCCGGGTTAACAGCTATGTCCATGCGCAGATCGCCGTCGTCAGCTCGAGCGTCGTCTTCTGCTGCAGCGTAATTGTTCGCGCTGTCTAAGAGCTCGCCGAGGTGTTTGATGTTTTGGCTGGCAACATATATCTCATCATGTTGCCTTTCTTCAGGCTGTTCATAAAAGCATGTATGGCCTGGATCTCAGAAACGTCTTCGCATGCATTCTTTGTCTCTGTCCATCGAGCTATGAAAGCTCTGCTTGACTCCCCCTCCACTTGAGCGCACTTTAGTAGATCTGAGTAAGCCTTTGGACGTTTGTATGTGCATGAGAAGTGTTGCATGAATGTTTTCTGCATGTCTTGCCAATTGTGGATACTCTTTTCTGGCAAAGTGTCGATCCACAACCGGGCGTTCCCTCCAACATGAGTGGAAGAAAACGTACAGCTGCATTGTAATCACCGTCATTAATACCAACGGCGTGGATGTAATCAGGCAGCCATATGTCCGGTTTGTCAATGCCATTGTACTTGTCCACAATTTTCTTGACATTGCCTAGCGAGGATGGGAGTTGCACCTTGCGAATCGCCGGTCCAAAGCACACAGGGCCCAGGTAAGACTCCTCTTTGGCCGCTTTAATCTCATCGAGACGGATGCGGGCGTCTGAGATATGAGTGTTTTCCCTGGCTGGCCCTTTGTTGGATTGGCTACGCCTTGGCTCCTCCTGACGGCTTTGGCGATGAGGGGAGCGGGAGCGAGATCGCCTTTGAGGCGGATCTCTGTTGCCCCTATTTCCTTCGTCTCTTGCCCGTGCTGCGGGCGGAGGTGGCATGTTAAGCCGGTCACTCCCACGCCGTGCGTCCTTCCCCTTGTCTTGATCTCTTTCACGGCGAGGCGGATCATTCTTCTTATGGCGTGTGTTATCCTTTTGCCGGTGGTCGTCCTTGCCTTTGTCACTATGGCGATTGGACCCAGTCTTTGACTCATCCCTGTGCTTGTCAGGAACTTTGTCCTTCCTGGGTTCCTTACCCTTATTGCCATGGCTACTGGAACCAGCTGGTTCCTCTGGATCCCACCGCCGGCAACGGCTGTCTTGCAAAGACGCGTGTCGTCCGCCAGTTTTGAGTTTGAGTCCGCCTTAGCCTGCTGCTCTACCGCCTTTTCGATGAGCATTTTAGAATAATGGTGGCGCTCTTCAATTGGGACTGCTTCGTCTCCCATGATTTCCCTGGCCGCCTCTAGGTTTTTGGCCGGGGTGGAGAAGAATATGACTCCATCAGGGTTAACTCTGAAAGAGTATTTCTGCCAAGGCTTTAAAGGCTTTTGGGCAGAAGTCTTCTCGAAGTTTCCCTGCAGATCCCGATGCAGAAGAGGGTCACGTATACTTCGTATTTTGCGGAATTTCTCAACATCGCGCTCACGCTGGTACTCTTCCTCTTCTAGAGCCTTTCCAACTAGGATTAACTCTTTTTCCTTGTTCAGGAGGGACAACTTATACTTGATGTTGACTTCAGTCTCAGCCAGGAGCGCTTTCCGTCTTTCCTCAAGTTCAACCGCGGTTGGATTTGGTCCCAAAGGTGTTTTGAGAGCTCCAATGCGCGCATGTGTTCCTCCTTTGACCGCTCCAGGTCTTCTTCAATAGGCGTAGCCGGGGGAGGCCTTTTAGGGTCCAGCACATCCTCTGGCTTTTCCGCCTTGTCACCAATGTGTTTGATGCTAGAGGAAACTTCAGCCTCGTCTGGCTTAGCCGCGGCCGCACCATCCTCCATAGCTATCTGTGCCGGGAAAGTCATTAAGACTTCGTTTGGATCGGATGAGCCATAGCCTCGCGCGGCAACCTGTGCTGCAAAGTCTTCCTCCTTATGCTCATCGAGATCTGAATCTTCCGCCATTGGAGCGGTGCCATCAGATCCGGCTTCTGAGTCTGCTCCTGTCTGTAAGGCAGGTAATATTGACTCAGGGTCAGATTCGGCCGGCTTAGGGCCAGATGCGTCAATGACACCGACAAAGCGAGAGGCGGGCTCCATAAGCTCATAAGAGCTGGAGTCAGAATCGCTTTGGGTATCAGAGTCACTCAGATCGCGATAGACAAAGGCCTGATCCGATCTGTGTTGTTGCTCGATTGCATAATCGATGGGGTGGTGGGTGGGCCAAAAGGCGGCGGATCCCCTGGGGAATCCATACGCCTCAGCCGTAAAACCCATGAAGATGTTGATGGTGCCGAAGGGGACGACGAAGCTTGACACCAGTGCGTCGTTTGCTGGGACGTAGGACCCGTCGTCTTCGATGCACCCAAAGTTGTTGATGATGCGGGCGCGACCAACCGCCATAGTCTTGCCGATCTCGCCCAATGCTCCCGCCTGAAACAAAACTCCCGACGCCTTGGGCCCCACGGTGGGCGCCAACTGTCGAGGTATTGGTAACGCGGAACTACTATATGGATTCATACGTACCGTAGAGGAGGTGGGGAAGAACGTAGAGGGTTCCAGTGACGGGATTGCACACACGATCTTACCCAGCTTCGGATCTCACGACGGTGGCGAGATCCTACGTGCTGCTATAATTCACTCAAGGAGAATATGTGTACAGGTTACAATGAGATTGTATGCGTGCCCTAAGGCTGCTGGAAGGCTGGCTTATAAAGGCGCCAAGCCTTCCCCTACAAGGAAAGCCTTAACCGACCTAGATCACGAGTCCTAGACTAACACGGTAACAAACCCTAACTTGCTCCCTAAGGCGAACGCAGCCAGGCCTTCGTCTTGGACTTCACTAAGCCAGCCCAGAGCTTATCCTTGCGCCTAAGCCCATGAGGCCTTCTCCATTAAGCCCTCCGGCTTTATCTGATGGGCCTCCTTGGTGGGCCAGGTTTTATCCACCGTGGCAGGTATACCCGTTCGGCATAACCTCCACAGCTCACGTGGTTTTCCACATGTCACGCACGACGTTCCGACCGCTAAATGACAACGATGCTGGGAGGAATAAAATCACCTCCACCCCCGTCACCACCGCCGGCCGAACCGCCTGTCACCCTGCCCGTGGCCGCCTCCCCGCCCTCACAAATCGCCCCTCCGACGGTCCGCTGCAGCCCCCGACCATCCCTCTAAGTCCCGTCCCCCCCCCCTAGCACCACCAGATCTCGTCGCCAACCACCCACCCGCCCCCCATCGTTAGTCCATTCTCGACGGTCGCCTTCTCCGCTGCGGCTCTGCGCAGCATCGCCGGTGTCGTCTCGATGAAGGATTCACGCGCGGGGATAGGGAAAGACGGGAGAAAGAAGAAAAGGAAGGAGAGGAAGAAGACCACGTGGGTGGTACCCAACCACGCATCTCGCGTGAGTGAACCGCGCGACTGCTCGCGCGCTCGTCAAAAAGCAGCTTCGCTTTCTACTGGTTGCTTGATTTAGCTAGCTTATTCCGTACGCCGCTTGGACCCTTATGTAGTGCACAACTCTGGCTCGCACCGTAATGTTCTTCTAAGATCATTTCTAACCGGAGTCCCCCACTTCCCATATACATCAGGGCGGATAGTAAGGGCCAGACGGCAAATGGCCACCAACCGGACCCAAACTCAGTCCAATTGTCTGGTCTGTCTAGCAACCCTCATATTCGGGCTCTGCCCTAGATGTGATGTGTCTGTGTGTGTGTGTGTGTGGGGGGGGGGGGGAGGATTTGGAAGCGTTCGGACGCGTCAGTAACGTCTGGCTGTAGGGCGACCCACGCGGAAGAATGAGCGGCGCTAGTCTTCTGCATTCATGCCCGGTCAGCCATGCCCTAGCCGCTCACTCCCCCCTCCATATCCATGTCGCCACGAGCTTGCCACTCCCCTTCCCATCCTTGTCCGCATCCACCTGTGCTGCCACCATGCCTCGTGGAAGATCACATGGTACAAACAACTGACCCCGGAGCGCCGCACGGAGCTGGAGGCGGAGATCCCCGCCCACGAGAGGGAAGATGAAGCCTCGGATGCGGTCACGGACGTGGGCGCAGTTAGGGCCGAGGACGTGGCCACCCGCGGAGGCGGGGGAGAGGACGAGGGTGTGGCTGCTTACGTGCTATGGCCCTCAATGTGACGCGGGAGCAGTTCCGGATCGCCATGGAGGCGGAGCACCTCTCCTATTTTGAGGCAGAGCACATCACGACGGGGCGGCAGCTCGCTGAAAAAGCAACAGACTGAGGTTTGGTGGCCTAGATGAGGAGCGCCCCGTCCTAGTGGAGGAGAACCACGCCAGCCTCGAGGCCTTCGAGGATGACCGCGCCAATCGCAATGAGGACCATGGCGATTGTGACGTCTCGTCCGATGAGGAGGAGGATGAGGAGGAGATGGCCCCCACCACCAATGACGACGAGGCTGGCGGCTCGGGCACCGACGTGGAGATAGTAGTTATCTCCGATGAGGAGGACTAGGATATATTGTAGTTGAATATGAAAAAGAGTAGTACATATGTGAATTTGTTATCTATCTTTTTTTTTTTTTGCGAAAGAATTTGCTATCTATCTATCCATATATGATGCATTTGCATGGATTTGAGACAGAAAATATAAGGGATGTGATTGTGGGAGGGAAAATTTGGGGGGGGGGGGGGGGGGGGGGGGGTCAGACCGTCCGTACGTGTCTGCGGACATAAGAAATACTGAAGACCGGGAATTATCGAGAATAATACGTACTCCTCATCAATAATAAATAGTTGGTTCATACAACGAGTCGTCACTTTATGTCCTCTCTAGCAACTATTGCTTTACTTTTTTTTTGAAACGAGGTAAAAGTTTTGCCTTTTTATATTGATATAGAAGAAGCAACATGACACGGCCTAGGCCAAAATAAAACATGAACAAAAAGGGGCCTACTAATACAAGAAAAGCACCCCCGCGGGGTAAAGATCAGCCAACCCCGTCCACTCTCTCAGAAGGTATCGTCATATCTTCAAGAAGCAGTCACGTGTGCCAATTGTTTGGTCCCAGCGAGGATCCAGTTCTTACTTTCGTCCTTTATCTTCTCCATTAGGGCTAAAATTTTGGTGAGGCTTTACATTTATGTCAAAACAGAAAAATTAAAGACCTGCAAATATAGAACTAAAATATAATAGAAAAAGTGTGAGGAAGGGAAACAAACAAGTCATCACTTGGTCAATAGATCATGCCTCACCAAAAGAAAGCAACATAACACACATCAGCAGCCAATTGGTTGTTTACTCCATAAAAGCATGAAAACGTGATTGACAAGAAAACAAAACCTATAAACGAGTGTTTCCAAAGCTAAACTATACACTCTAGAATTTTCACGAGCTCTGACATTGACAACCGCATGCTCTAGAAATCCATGTAAGGTATTTGATAAAACATACGCTTTAGAAT
>CAMZMU010000033.1:76949401-77092546 GCA_947311845.1 Poa pratensis
GATGATTCCTACTATCTTATAGATGCGCAGGAACCAAGGGAAGATGGGCTGGACAACCCCGGGTCAGAGGTCAGGCGACCATGGAACGTAGCTCTACTCCGACCTTTCTACTCATGAAAGGCGCAATGTATGTACCTCGGTTAATCCTTAATAAAAATGTCGGCACTCCGAGGTTAAAGCTCGGGGACTGCCTCGCTCTTGTGCTTATGTTTTATCTCTGTTTGTCAGTTTCGTTCATATGCCGAACTATTTTGAACCTCGTCTCAAACTTCAAGTAATGTGTGCTATGAAACTAATCTTGTGACTCGACTGGCATCTGCCTAAAAGGTAGTCAAGAGCAAAGAGGAAAAAACGTGGGAGACATGAAAATGAACTCGGGGACTCGGTCCAAAATATAGTTCGGCATGTGTCGTTTACTAACCCCTGTCTTTACCTTTCGTTTATGTCGGATGACTTTGAAACATACCTCGGAATTTACCAAGTACTGTATGCTATGAACAACAATCTTGTGACTCGACTGCGAACGCCAAATGGGACAAGAGCAAAGAATGCCAAACATAGTAAACACGAAAGTAAACTCGAGCAATCATTCAAAAGGATTCGACGTAAAGCTTAGAAAAGCATGGTTCGAATAAGCATGATAGTAACAGAGGTAGCAAAAGGAACTACTTAAGTTTGATTACATCTGCGTCCCGGCATACCGGGGATTTAATGAAGTTTTTTGGCCAAGCATAAGTTCAGGTCGAGGCATCAGGAATTACGTCGGCAGCAGCCGATGCAGCAGGGATTTCGTCCGGAGCCGAGGTAGCCTGGGAGGTGCTGGCAACGTCGGCAGTAACCTCGGCACCAGGTTGTGGAGAAGCCTCGGTTTCTGCTTCGCGGGTGTCACCATCGTCACCTTGCTCGGCTTCGACGTCGGATTCTGTTTCGTATTCTCCTCTTCTGGCTCGTCATCTTCGGCGTCGGAGTAGGTGTCTCCCTCGCTCAAGTTCTTGGTGTTGGCATATCCAGCGAAGAAGGCAGCCATCTTTTCGCGCGCTGGATGAGAATTGGGTCCGTGGACCAGGGCGAGCCTCGGCGAAGAGTGTCCATCTTTTCGAGGTCGATCTTCTCGCACCAAGTCATGATGAATTTGAGAGCGGCATCAGCTCCAGCGCGAGCGAAGATGAGCGCCACTCTCGAGTCTTTGTTCGGCTTCACGAAGCTTGGCGGCGAGCTCAGGCGTAGTATTGGGAGCATCGGCAAGAGGCCACAAGGCTCGGAAAGCAGACACACCTGCATCGAGGAGTTCGGACCCAATGGTTTTCAAGGGATGGATCCGAGCTTTGATGGCCACGATGTGGTCCTCAATGGTCCAGACGGGGTTCGTCTCGTTACGCCTCTTCCTGTGCTGATCAGTGATATTGCGAGCCGAGATTTGGGTGTAGGTGAAGTGCTCTGCAGAAGGATAGCCTGTTAATAATGAAAGAAACAGTTCGGCAAAGAGCCAGTACTGTTGAGGACAAAGCAAGGATAAGGGGGGCAAGAAGCTTACCGTCCATTTCTTGGTTGATGCGTTCCAGCGTCGGGAGGAGCTGGTTAACCGAAGCTTGAAGGGCTTCATAAGCCTCGGTGGCCGAGGTGGCGCGGGCCTCGGCTAACTGGAGCGCATTCTCATGTTCCTTGGCGGCATCCTCCCGAAGTTTCTTCTCTGTTTCAACAACACTGGCCTTTTCCGCCTGCAGCTGCTCTTTTTCCGACGTCCGCAGCTCAGTGATGCGCTTCAGTTCCTTTACCAGACGAGCTACTTCGGCTTTCTCTTGTTGGAGCTTCTCGTCCAAAGAGTTCTTTTCTGCAAGGACGGCCTTGTGCTCGTCGTGGAGTTTCTTGTGGTCAAACAAGAGGGTATGAAAGATGTCCGTGCGGACGTTCATAGTATTCTGCAAGGAAGAAAAACATAGCTCGGTTAGAAAGGCTATACCTCGACAAGAGTCTCGGGGACTCGGAGTCAAATCATTGGGAAAATGTTGCCGGGGTATGCCTCGACAGGAGTCTCGGGGACTCGTACCCGAGGTGCATGCTAAAGTAAGGTAAAATGGTTTGGATACGTCGGATGAAAATTGAAAGTTGAGATTCAAGCCAAACAATTTTAACTCCGGCGGAGCGTCAATAGTTTACCTCGAATCTCGGGGACTGGGAATGGTGGATATTAGATGAGATACTGCATGAAAGTAAAGAGAATAGGACTTACGTCGATGTTTTGAGCAGCAGGGCAGCGACTTGTAGGTCGTGTACGCTTCGGCCGCAGGCGCTGTTTCCCGCAGGATGCTCAGCCACCGGAGCAGCTAGGGAGGCCGAGGAGACCTCGTCTGCAGAATTCCAGTCTGCATTGTAGTGTTCCAAGGAGCCGAGGCTCTGGTCACTGTCAGTGCGCAGAGGAGGATATCCCCACGGTCCGCCCTGCTCGATGCCCCTAACCGAGGCCTCCAAGGCCAAAGCAGCCTCGGAGCTTGAAGCAGGCCGGTTATCCAATATAAGAGATGCCCTCCGAGCATATTCTTCGGCCGGAGGAGCAGTCTCATCAACGGGTGCGGCGAATGGAGGAATTCGGCGTGTCACCGGGGGAGGAGACCTCGGTGCATCCTTGAAGGAGAAGAGATAGTCAGGGTGCCAGACCCAGATGTTGGTTTGGGGGTGACCTTAGACTTCACCGTCTCTTTCTCTTTCTCCTTGCCTTTCTCCAACGGCAAGGTAGTCTGGCGAACTGGTTTTTGGGGCTGTTGCTTGGGCTGTGCTTGGGCTGTTGCTTCTGCTGATGCTTCTGCTGTTGCTGCTGTTGGTTGCGGGCAGTCTGGCTGCGGGGGGAGAGTCGAGGCTCCGGCAAGGCGGTAGCCGGAGTTCTGGCGCGATTGGTCCCCGCATCCGTTTGAGGACGCGGAGAAGTCTGACCTCGGGTGGGGGCAGATTTCTCCAAGGCCGGGCCAGACCTCGGTGGAGGAGATCGGGGCGAGAGTTCGTCGGGGTGGTCGTGGCTTCAGAGGCACCAACGGGTGCAGTCATGGAGGATACCTCCTGATCCACGTCTATGGGGTCACTGCAACGAAGGGAAGATGGTTAAGTGTTAATACCGAGGTAATAGTTTAAGCAACAAACATGTTGGCTATAGAAGCAAAGCATTACCCATCCGAAGTAGGAAACCTCTTGCCCCCTCGGGCATGAGGAGGATTTCCGGACTTCTTCAGCCGACGTCTCTTGACCGGAGCCTCAGTGGGTCCGGAGGCTCCAGTGGCGGATGGTTCGGCGGCCGAAGTTGCGGCACCAGCGCGTTTCCGGCTGGTTGCTGGAGTAAAGTTCGGAAGGTGAGGAAGGCAGGAGATAGGTACCGCGTTTATTGGTTCCATGACGAGAAATCCCTCCTCGTCATCCGAAATCTCTTGAACTGAAGCTTGTGCTTGAGGCTTACCCGCGGTGGTGACGCGGGCCGAGGCAATGGGCATGTAATCCTCGTTGTCAGGTCCACGTTGGATGGTGGGTCCTCGACAGGAGATCCTTGCCGAAGTGGTCCGCAGGATGGACTCCATCCTCGGCGGTCTGGCGGGAGAACAGCTATATGGCAGACATATGAAAAGGAGTTAGGAAGAAAATTGTCAAGATGAACGTCGGTAGCAAGACCTCGGTGGTAAAGGAGTACCGAAGAAAACGTCGGAACAGCGTACCTGTTTTGGTGGCTTGGTCCTGTAGTGGGGTTCCCTTCCCCATGTCCAAGCGTCAGAGATCTTGGACTTGGTGATAGCTCGGACTCGCCGAGCTACCGCGGCGTTGTCCAGTGCAACGTGCGTATGGCGGGTTGGATCATAAAGACCGCTCATGTGGCAGATCTTGTGAGTCCTCGCCTGGAGAGGGGAGACCCTGCGCTTCACGAATGTGCAGGCCAGATCGTCAGCCGTCAGGACTTTCCCGTCGTTCGCAGGGTCCTCCGGGTCCTGCCATTTCGCAACATACCCATGGATGGACTTGATTTCGCGGTGAGGGGAGTGTAGTCCCAGTTGAGCGGTTCTGTAGGAGGGCTGAGGTTAAACGCCGGCAGTTGAGGAAGTCCTCTTCGCCGGAGTTCTTCACGTAAAACCACGTCCGGAGCCACTTGCGAACGGTGTCCGGAGTAGCGATACGTGGGAAGATGGAGTTTCGGCGAGGAGCTACGATGGCTGCTCCGCAGGCGGTTAGTAGCTTGGGCAGATCCTTGTTTTTCGGATCCGGGATCACTTGCCGCTTAAGTTGGAAGTAGCGAGAAAAGAGGTCTACCGTGGCTTTGAGGCCGAGGTATCCCTCAGAGAAGGAAACGATGCAGGAGAGAGTGGTGATGGCGTTGGCGGGGAGGTGATGAACCTGGAGTCGAACTTGTCGAGGAAGCTCCGGAAGAAATCACTAACGGGCAGTCCGAAGCCGCGCTGGAAGTGCGCGACGAAGACCACCCGTTCCCCTTCCTTGACTTGAGGCTCGAGTTCGCCCTCTGGCAGGCGACACTCTACCCCGGCGGGAATCCGCCGAGTCGCCCTGAGCCACTGGATTTCGTCCGGAGTTACATCCGAACCTTCCCAGCCGGCTCGTTCTCCGACCTCCAGTTCGAGGTCTGGAACCTCGGTTTGTTCCGAAGTCTCAGGAGGAGACATCTCGGCAGAATCAATCTGCAGAAGAATGCACAGAAGTTTAGCAAAGGAAAAAGTAAATCTGGAATCTAAGGCTATATCTGGCTAACTCAGGAGGAGTTGGACGGCTATCTAATGTACATAGAGGCATATCTATGCTAGGCGAATCTGTCCGAGGTATGAAACTCTTACTACCCAAAAAAGTATGCAAGTAAGATCTACCGGAGGAGGTAAATAGAGTTTTATTCAAGAACATATGAAGAACCAAAGCGCAAAGAGGAAGAAACCTAGGGCAATGCCTAGGGTATCAAGAAAGGGAGTACATACCGTGAAAACGAGGTGCTGAAGGGCGGCGCCGGTGACGCGGTCGCAGCGGCGACGAAGGAGCTGCTCGTCGGCGGCGGCGGGAACGCGTTTCTTCTCAACCGGAAGCGGCGGCACTGGTTGCGATGGAGGCGAGATGGCGAGTGAAGGAGGAAGAAGATGGCGAAGTTGCCCGTGGGGCCCTACTTATAGCCGCGCGCGGTAACTGCCCGCATTAACTGCGCCACTACCGCGCGGTTATCGGGAGGCGCGGGATCGTGTGCGAGTGGGCGCACGGTTACGCGGTCTGCGGCCGCACGATCGGCCACATCGTGGGCCGCAGAGTGGCAACCGCCCACCCCGGATTTCCTGCGCTGGTCAGCACAAGAATCGAGGGGTCGTGGGCGGTCAAGTACTTGAGTGCGCAGGTGCGCTGTTCGGTGGGTCCGGCTGACGAGGGCGGCGTGTGGTCAGAATCTGCTTGGCAGAGGTCCGGATTCCGAAGCCCGGGCAGAGATTCTTCGCCACGTACCTCGGAAAATCTTGAGGCAAGATGGTGCTGAGTCAGATAGCTCGGAGAGTTCAGTTCGCATATCTACCTCGGATTGGATGGTGGTGTATGGGAGGTACCTCGGCGTGACTATGTTGGAGGTCGGTTTAGGAGGTGGTGTGATGCTTGTTTTGAACCTGCTACGGCCCTCCTTCCGAGGTCGTAGGACCGCACCAGCTTCGGGGACTAATGTCGGGGGAGTATCCCCGGGTAGGGTCAAGGCTTGGCATAAGGTGGTGTTCGAAGTTGTGCCGAGGTACGGAAAGGGCCGACCTGTTTGGGCCTGGGAAGTCCGAGCTTCATCTTGACCTGGAGATACAGGCCGACCTATTTTGGCCCAGAGGGGTCCGAGGTATACTGTTGGCCAGGGCCGAGGTTCACTGTCCGAGCTATGTTCTGCCGACCTAACTACCTCAGTGCGGTGGTTTGTGTTGTGGGTGCAGGAGAAGCTGTGGGAAGGAAGTAAGATCCGACCTAGTAAAAGATATTAAGCGCAAGACCCGAGGTACGGCACGTCCGTGCCGAGCTAACCGAGGTGATGGGCTGTAGGTCGGGCAGGAGTCAATGCTCCTGTCACTTCCAGCCGGGTACAGAGCGCCTGACACGGGAGCGTCTGTCAAGGAGCATGGCAGAGGCGTGCTCCGGGTTCGGCGGGCCTGCACGTCTCTGATCGCTGCTACGCGAGGTCTGGGAAAAGGCTACGAGGTAGCTCTGCCAGGCCACGTCCTGTCTCGGTCAGAGGGGACATGCTAGTTCTGCCGTTAGGCTACAGGAGATGGGCAAGCCACGTCTTGTCCCGACCGAGGTACGGTGGTACGGTGGTGACCGTTGCAGAGGCATGGCAACAGTGTTCTGCGAGGGGCACAATGGTAACCCGGCTGGCCTATATAGTGGGCTTCACCCCCTCCTGCTGAGGACGGACGGATCGATCAACAGAGGAAGAGAAAGAGATAGAGAGAAGCTCGGAAAACCCGGAAACACCTCGGATCAGCTCGGAGTGCCTTCTCCCGTCTAGCTCCATCTTTACCTCAAGTTCTCACCATTGTATCATCATACAGCTCGAGGAGCAGCTTGTACTTGTCACTGAGCTATACACTGGCTAGGATAGTGCTGCAGTAGGGGTGTTACCTCCGCAAGAGGGCCCCGAAGCAGGGTACATCGTGGTGTGCTTTGTGTTCTTGCTTTCTTGGTTCGTTCGTGTTCTTGCGTGTTCTTGCGTGTGCACTTCTTGAGTGCATAAACCCTCCCCGGATTCCCCCAACGACCATTCGGCCCCATCTTAGCCATACCTATGGCATCTGCCGTGATCCACACGACACTGGGGACCTTCGGGTCCCCGAATCAAGCGAGAAGGCCAGGAAGGACCCGAGAGCCCGAGTTCCCGGCAGGAGGCCAGGCTCCCTCCCGGGTACTTCCTACGTTCCTGTGGATAAGCACTCCACCTCACCACGAAGACTTGGGCAGCAAGATGAAGGCAGCGCGGGCGGGAAGCACGTCCCGTGGTGGTGTCAGCGCCTGTCCACCCCGAGGCGGACGCTCCCACCTAACCCAGAGGAGACGCTAGGCTGAGGAGAGGCCACGTCTCCCCCTAAACTAGATGAGGAGGGTCCTTCACCCCGAAGGCCCCTCATGCTCCTCACGTGCCCCTGTGGCAACCCTTAGCCTATAAAAAAGAGAACCAAGACACGGGAGGAGAAAAGGAAGAGAAGAAGAAGGACGGGACAAGATGGAACAGAACAAGAGCAAGACTAGACTAGGGCTGCGAAGGTAGAGAGGAAGGTGATCTCCCGGGTCAGGATCTGTCCTTCTTCTACCTCGGGCCAAAACCCTTCCGGGTACCCTGTCCGGGAGGTTCCATTGTAAGCCACACTATGAAGAACTCATCAATCCAGACATGCAGGAGTAGGGCTTTTAGCCTCCGGGCGGCCTGAACCTGGGTAGCTCTTTGTGTCCCTTTGGTTGCATGCTTTGATCGTGGAGAGGAGAGTTTGATCTAGACTCCGCCCAAGGAGACGATTCTCAGTCTCCTTCGCGCCCGTGCCGAACCTAAAAAGGGGGTATCCTATACTCCCGGTGTCCGTGCAACGAGACACGACAAATAGACCTTTGTATTTTATCCTTTTACTTTCTGTAAAAACTCTTTCTTAATTAAAATATTTGGAAAAAAATTTGCCTCCGTTTTTTTTTTAATATTCACTTTTCCCCATTAGTCCCAAACTTTTGGAAAAGTTAGGGTGCAATGGCATTTGTTTGTTGTTCGTGTCATCCGCCCACCCAGCCCAACCCGTTTTCATCACAAGTCCTCATCTAGGTGGACCCACCTAAAGCTCACGAGGCTGTTCTTTTCTATTCCTGATTTTGTCTGGTCTAACACGTCGGTGGGTAGAGCCCACCAGAATATGATTGAAAATTCCTTACTTATTTCACGTGTTGTTACCAATTTTGTTAAGTTCGGCTACATAACATGACAACCTAAAAATCTAAGCAAAAATTGTACACCCTCTTGCTAAAATATGTGAACACAAAAAATTCCACGTGTAAGAAATGTGATTGTAATATTTTCTGTACGATCATGTAGAAAATCATTCAAAAAAGTCTTGTAGAATTTTAAACATGAGAATGTATTTTGTGTGTGCATGTGCATATGCATTTCCGTAACGATTTTTTGAAAAATGGTTCAAATAATATAAGTATTCATATTAAAAAATTAAAATAAGATAAATGTTTTTAAAATAATTCAAATAACATAAATGTCCATATTGCAATGTCATACAAATAATATAAATGTTTATATTGAAAACCGTTAAAATACGGTAAATGTTCTTTCAAATCTTTTAAATAGATGAATATCTTATTTAAAACCATTCACTTTAGCCATAAGAATAGGATGTCATAAAAATAATATAAATGTTTTTATTGAAAACCGTTCAAATGCGGTAAATGTTCTTTCAAATCTTTTAAATAAGATGAATATTTATATAAAAACCATTAGGAAAATTTATTTTTTCAAAAAAAAAAAATGTTCTTCTTTTTTTAGAATTCTTTCAAATGACGTAAATGTTTTCATTCGAGGCAACGTTTCATGTGAAAAGTAAATTCTAATATTAAAATAAAAAACAAAAACAAAAGGGAAATAGCACCATGGAGCACACCCCCTCCGTTCCAAAATATTTGACGTGAATTTGATCAAATTTGGATGTATCTAACGTGTTTTAGTGTGTAGAACTGTAGATACATTCGATTTTGGATAAATCCAAGTCAACTTTTTTAGAACGGAGAGAATACATGCAATTAAATCACAGAAAACTATTTTTTGTTTTTAGTTGTGGAAAACTTGCTAAGCGTTGACCGCTCCAAACGGGACCCCTACGTATCGCTTTAAGCGAGACGAAATCTCGCCTCGCTAACGTGTTTTGAGCTACCTGGGCTTGGGCCAGCGTATTGAATGCGTCTGCTACCGAGCGATCACGCTCCACTCAAAAGCAAAAAACAAAGTGATCAGCGCCAGCCACCTAAGAAAAACAACGTATCAGCGCCAGCACAATACGCGTGCGTGTTCCTTTTTCCTTTCTTTCTTCCGATTTTTAACATTTTTTTCCTTTTTCTCTACTTTCTTAATGCACTTATTTTGCTAATTTCGAAAATTGTATTTAACTAGATAATTTTATGCAATTACTTTGCTAAATTTTCGCTCCTTTTTTTACATGATTTTTTTTGATAAATGTATGAACAATTTTCTAACACGTGAACATTTTCATAAATTCATGAACAATTTTCGTGCTCAAATTTTTCATTTTAAAAACGGTACAGATTTTCAGTTTATAAAATGGTTCACGTTTTAAAAAAATCATTTAAAAAATGGTTTATATTTGAAAAATGTTTATTTTTTAAATGGTTCATATTGGAAAATGTTTATTTTCAAAAATGGTTCAGATTCTGAAAAGTGCTAATATTTAAAATGTACATTATAGAAAATGGTTCAGATTTTAAAAATTGTTCTAGATTTTGAAAATTGTTCCAGATTTGAAAATGTTCCTTATTAAAAATGGTTCAGATTTTCAAATAATTCATTTTTCAAATGTTTCAGATTTGAAAAATATTCTTTTTAAAAAATAGTTTAGAAAAAACTGAAAACAAAATGATTCAGATTTTGAAGATATAAAAAAAAGGAAACAAAAAATAAAAGAAAACAAAAACTGAGAAAATGAAAAATGAAAAAATAAACAAAACAGAAATAACCTATGAACGACGCAGCCAGATCTCTTAGAGCATCTCTAGCAGTAACCATAAACTTTGTTTTAGGGCTGAAAACTGTCGAACAGATTAGAGACCGAAAACGCGAACTGTAAAACATAATATTCTCAAATATTGCTCTGATATTTTCCCCTCTTTTTCGCCATCGACCGTTTAGTCAGCTAGCTACGTAGCTACAGCGGAGCGAGCCTTCCGTGTCGGCGGAAGCCACGTCGGCAGGGCTGACGAGCTCCCCGCGGCGCAGGGGCCCCGTTGCCTGGCTCGAACCGGCGGCCAGCTTCGCCGGAGTCCCCCGCTGCGAGCACGCCCGCATCTCGAGCGCCACGAGTGCGAATCTTTGAACAACAGTGTACGATTCTGTCGGAGACATGAGAAATCGATGTCTGGAGGCTTTGGTACGGACAGCTGCGCGGGGAGAGGGCACATAATTCCGGCCATTTTGTGGTTTGTATACTGCGCTCCAAATGGTAGATTTAAAGGCCGGAGGCTCGCGTTTTTGGTGGCATGAAAAACGTTTACAGGTCCACGAACATTTACAGGTTGTGTTCTAGACAAAAAAATTGATCCGAAACCGTAAATCCGTCGGAGTATTATACTCCCTCCGTTCCTAAATGTAAGATGTTTTAGATGTTACACATGTTGTCTACATGCATAATAAAATGAGTGAACATACACACGAAATGTGTCTATATACATTTGTGTGCATGTGTATGTGGACAAATCCTAAAACATTTTATATTTATTGACTTTTTTATAGGTCCTGCTAGAGATGCTCTTATGAGAAAGGACACGACTCGAAACGAAGAAGGAAAAGGCATGGACATGGGCCAGCTCACTAAAGAAACGACTGTAGGCGAGGCGATGTTAGGATCCGCAAAGAGCAACGAATAGTGTCTGCGCTCCAAACAGCTACTAGTTGTTAATTGGGGAATGGCGAACTCATAAAGCGGAAAATAGGAGCACCCCTCGGCCTGTCTCAGGAAAACAACAATCTGGCCTTAGGGAGACATTTGTTGGGGCCGAGGCCCGTCCAGCACCCCGTCTCCCTCCGTTGACGCGCAACAGCGGCGCGAGCGTCCAGAGGAGGACCGGCGAAGAAAGCCAAATGCCATCCAAGACCTTCTACGCTGCAACCTGCAAAAAAGTGCCGACGGAGCCGTCTCACACTCCGGCGCCGAGCCTTCTCCTCTCTGTCGTCGATCGTCGGCACGCGTGAAGCTCGCCGCCTGCGTGCGTGTCTGTGCTCGAGCTTTCCGCCGCTTACGCACGCATTCACGTGCGTCGTTGTCGCCGGCGCTGGCTGGCGACTGCAGAGAGACCATGTAGTAGAGAAGAAGGAAAATCAGAATTCGGTACGCCGATCAGCCGGCGGAGCGACGCGTAACCGCGACATTAAAATCTGAAAGCTGCTTCATGATTCTTGCTATAGTATTCTCGTTTCGTTACAGTTTTACTACAGTATTTTCTTCTAACAAGAACCACACGTGTTCTTCACCGACAGTGATAGCGTGGCTCATGTCTACCCGTACGCACTCTCCTCTCTCGACCTCTTGATGCTCTTGACTCCTACGGACGACGGTACTACTGTGTGTGTGTGCACCGCTGATACAGCACGACCTTACGTGAATGACTGAAGCGCAATGAAGAGGCTCAACCGCCAACTGCATCGATCCCGGTAGCCGGAAAGCGACCAGACGAGCGGCGTGGAGTCGTCGCCGGCTTCTCCGTTGACACCATCAGCAGATCAGCTGCCCCAACTCCGTAGGCACGTCGTTGACTCTTGCTGGCGGTATCACTCACTCTCCCAACCGTACCTCGTGATAAGGCAATCGATCTTGAGTTGCTTGTCAAACACACTTCTTTCGTCTGCATTGAGCGTCTTGTAGCACATCCGTCAATGGGCCTGCGCGCCTGTAATTAATGGCCATGCGGAGTTGTCGATCAAGTAGCCAAGTCGCTGATGCAAATCGGAACGACTGGCTGCTACGACTTCAGAAATCCGCCCCAGCCAAACTTCTCATCTGATCGACAGTGTCGCCCACGCGACGAAACGCATCGGCTAGCGTGTATAACCGCGACACGTAAGGGAAGACGTATTTGCACTAGTACGTTACTGCTACAAGATTTGGTACGGGCTATTTGGTTTTTGAGTCAGCTGCACGTACGTGGTTTTGTTAATCTTAAAGACGGATTAGGACACGGTTGGTTCAACAGCTCGGCTCTAAGGGCATCTCCACTCGTCCCCAGCGCCCCAGGAGGCGAATAAGCGCCGTTTGGCCCAAATAGCGCCGATTTTCTCTCAGTCGACCCCAGGAGCCCAAATAGCGCCGTTTCGGCGGAAACTAGTGCCGGCGCACTCAGGCGGAACCCAGCCATCGGGTTCGGCCTGGGGGGGCCGGCGGAAGGAAAAGCACGCATGGGGCAGCGCTGTCGGCGAGACAGCGCATTTTCCCCACCCTGACTCGCCATTTCGTCTGTCCACCTCGTCGTCGCCATGTCGCTGCCGACACCACCCCTCCTGCCTCCGCCGCACACAAGCAGCTAGGAAGACCGCCGTCTAGCCCCTCCACGCCGTCGGCGCCGCCCACTCCCCTCCGCCGTGAACTAGCCGCCAGGACGATTCGGGGCAAAACGCGTCCACCCCGCCCGCTAGGTGTTCGGCGTTTCGTCCGATCCAGCCATGGACTCCGACGCCGAGGAGATGCTCGTCGAGCTGTTTGATGAGGAAGCCGAGGCCGCCGTCGACAATGAAGAACACTTGGTGATCCTCAGCTGCCTCGCCGGCCTGCTCGCCAACGACGCACGGCCGCGGCGTGGTGGCTCGGCCTTATTTATGCGAAAATATGCCCAAAATCGCCGGCTGGGGGCGGCATGGGTTCACGGCTGGGAATCGGTGCCCCCCAGGGCCCAAAATAGCGTCGTTCCCCCCCAGGCCGGCCAAAATAGAACCGTTTTCCGGCCCTGGGGGGGGGGGGGGGGAGGGGGCAACGAGTGGAGCTGCCCTAACACTCCGACAACTGCAAGTAGCTGACGCTGTTCATTACGCGAGCTTGCTTTCAGGATTAAAGCGTCCTTCCTTTATGCCTTAATTAACCTTTTTTTATAAAGGAAATATATTAATATCAAACGGATACCAATTACATCCAGGTTCTGCAACAACGTAATGTCAAAAAAATCAAGACATTAGGGATGCACACAGCCAAAAAAGAAGAAAAGAAAAAAGGAAAATATGACGCCTGCTGTCGTGGTGGTATCACGGCAGATGCCATGGGATGGCTTGAGTTGGGGCCGATGGACGCTGGTGGATCCGGGAGAGGCTAGCGCGCTCAGAAGCACACACTGAAAAGCACACAAGCACAAGAACACACCACGATCTACCCAGGTTCGGGGCCCTCGTGAGGAGGTAAAACCCTACTCCTGCCTGTCCCTCTCTGTATATCTCGGTGTCACACGTACAAAGCTGCTCCTCGAGCTGTATGATCCCAACAATGGGGATGAACACAAGGTAGAAGATGAAGTTATGGGGGGGGGGGATGTCTCTCAGGGCATCGTCCCTCACGCAGGAGGGGGTGAAGCCCTATTTATAGGCTAAACCGAGTTACGGAAGTACCCCTGCACTAGCAACGGTCACATCACCGTACCGGCACTGCAGACGCTCACGCCTGCGCGTCATGATTGTCTCTGCACAGTGGACAGGACATGGCTTGCCCATGTCCTGTCCCATATCTCTGCTCCAAGTACAGCCGAGGTCAGCGGTGTCCTTCTCCTGCTCCCACGCGCGTCCTTGGTCAGCAGAGGCAAGCCCAGTCACCTCAGACATGCGCCGTACCGCACGCCGCGCTCCCATGCCAGACGGGATGTGACAGCAGCGCTGACCTCCGTCCGACATAAGGTGCCTCATTGCTATAACCCGGCATGGATATGCCGGATTCCCTTTCCTGAATAACCTTCCCTGCACATAAGAAAACACACAAGATACCGACATACATATGTCGGTCATGATATCTCGGATCCCTTATCTCGGATCCCATATCTCGGTCAACATATGCCGGTTTGCACCAGCCTGGTACCTCGGTCCCTTCTGCCCCGGGATACCTTGGTTTTCCTATGTCGGTTTGCACCAACATCACACCCTGGTCACTTCTGAGGTCCAGGTATGTCGGCTCTTACTGTAACCTGGCCCACACCTGGGACCTTGCTTATACCACACCATGACCCTACCCGGGGCAGCCCCCCGACATTAGTCCCCGAAGCTGGTGCGGTCCTGCAGCCTCGGATGAAGGGCCACAGCAGGTTTAATCAACCGAAACAACCACACTGAGTATCCGACATAACTATCTCGGTTCAATCGTAAAACCACTAATAACCTCTCCAACTGATTCCGACATCCGCCCCTGTGTCGGTTTCTCCGACACAAGAACTCAGGTGAAGGACCATGTCAAACTTTCACAACCAACTCAACTTAAACCAATCATCTGACATAATCGTGTCGGTCCACCTCAAGCATCAGGATAAAACCTCCAACTGCTTTCGACATACGCCCTTATGCCGGTTTCTCCGACACAAGGCAACTGCTTTAACCTGATCAAATATCCGACATTCTTATGTTGGTTCTTCTCAAGCTTCAAGGACCACATTTCCCACAACCTTCGAGATCTGTTCTTGTGCCGGTCTCTCCGACACAAAAAGATTCCCTCGATCTCGTCCAAGATTTGGCCACAGCACGTGGCAGGGAAACACTGCGCGATGCCTCGGTTATTGCACGCAGACAGACGTGCCACTGCACGCACGCCTCCCACGTCATGCGGACCCCACGGGCTATCAAGTCCACATAGCACTCAAGTGCTTTGACCATGGTGTGCCTCCTCGATTCCCGCGCCAGTAACCGCACGCGATCGTGCCCTGGGCCGTTACCTCTTGGCAACCCACGATGTGGCCGATCGTGCGGCCGTGA
Source organism: Poa pratensis (assembly GCA_947311845.1). NCBI lineage: Eukaryota > Viridiplantae > Streptophyta > Magnoliopsida > Poales > Poaceae > Poa > Poa pratensis. The sequence goes on from CAMZMU010000033.1 coordinate 76,964,088, forward strand.
TTACCGCAACCGCGCAAATCGTGCGCGGTTAATCCGCGCAGCAGTTACGGGAACCGCACGCGGTAAAAACGCTAACCGCATGCCCTCACCCCCATAAATAGGGGAGCGGAGGAACCTTCATCGTCCTCTTCGCCATCCTCTGCTCCTCTCTCGCTCCTCTGCACCATCGCCGCCGCCGTGCAGTGTACTCCGCCACCGCACGACGCCGGACCTCGCGAGCCACCGCCCACCGGAGCACCTCGCGCCGCCACCGGACACGCTCAACTCCGGCACGCCCTGCGCTTCTTCGCCTTGCACCGCCGCCGCAACTCCGGTAAGATCCTTGCCCTTGACATTGCCGATGAACGCGTTCATCCCCTCCGATGAACTTGTTCATTCTTTCCGATGAACTTGTTCATCCTCTCCGTAGATGCTATCACATCCAGTTGCTTAGATCCCCTCTAGATTTTCTCCACTGCGCCTTTTATTAGCCTTACAATAGTTCCTCCGTAGATTTTCCTAGGTTTCAACTCATAGATTCTTGCATTTATCTTCTATTTTATCTTTCCCATAGATCTTCTGGTTAACTTCCTGTTTGTAGATTCTTGTTTCTCTCTGTCATGCCGATGCTAGAAAGCTCAATGCCGGTAAACTTATGTCCTTTTTTGCAGATTCCACCGCCGACACAGGCATCCGATTCTCACTTCCTCGCCGCACTGCCGAGATGTCGACTAGCACTACTCCGGAACCTGCCGACATTCCCGCCGAGGAAAGCGAGCGCGCCGGATGGGAAGGCTCGGATGTCTCCCAAGCCGAGATAGACTGGCTGGTCCGGACCAAGCGAATCTCGGCACAAGTAATATGCCGGATTCCCGGCACAGAGGCCGAGCCGAGTTTGAAATCCGGCGAGCGTGTGGTCTTCGTCGCGCACTTCGAGCGCGACTTTGGACTCCCGGCTAGCCAGTTCTTCCGATCTTTCTTGGATCGGTTCCGTCTTCAACCCCATCACCTTCCAGCCAACGCCATCACCATGCTCTCTGCGTGCGTCTCTTTCTCCGAGGGATACCTCGGACTCTGGCCCACCGTGGAGCTTTGGGCCAAGTACTTCCAACTCCGGAAGCAGAGTGTCCCGGATCCGGAAAACAAGAACTTCCCCAAGGAGATGACCCCGTGCGGAGCCGCTACAATTATACCTCGGAGAGGTTCCATCTTTCCTCGGATTCAAGGCCTGGAGTCATGCCGGAAATGGCAGCGCACGTTCTTCTACGTGAAGAGCCCAGACAATGTCGACCTTCTGAACCTGCCGACATTCAGCATCGGCACCCCCTCTGAGAAGTTTAACTGGTCCCTCAACCCGAAGGAGATGAACCTCGAGATCAACCAGATTCACAAGATCGTCGAGGAGCTTGTGGGGCAGGCTAAACGAGCGATAATCTCCTGAGGACCTTTATCAGCCGCCGAGTCTCACCCCTCCAAGACCGGTTCACAAGATTTGCCACATGAGTGGCAAGTATGATCCAACTCGGACCAGCACCCACGAGCTGACCAACCCCGAGGTCAGAAGACGCGTCAAGGCCATTGCCCGAACAACAATGACCGAGGAATGGGAATGGGGTCTAGAACCTCATGACAGAACTCGGCTTCTGGAGCAAGTAAGTAACCTTGCAACTTATACCGACATACTTTCTTCTGCCGAGATAACTCTTATGTCGGCTCCATACTTGGCTCATAAAGTAACTCGGTTTTATTGCTTCTGGCTTGCAGAGGTTTACTCGGCAAAAGACTGAAGATGGAGAAGATCCCTCCGCCAAATGGGGCAAAGATATCCCTGCCCCGGCCGTCACCGAGGTAGATGACCCGGACGATGAGGATCAACTGCCGATTCTGGCTGCTGGCGCCCCTACCTCGGGTAAGCCTCGAGCACGAGCCTCAATCCAAGATTGGTCGGACGACGATGATTGCGAAATGTTAGAGATAATTGATGCTCGTCCCATCGCATATGCTCACCCACTATCCTCGGCATCAGCTAACCCGGGCGGCCCTGCTCCGAGTGCACGCCCTGCTACCACGGGCAAACAAGTTGGATCTCGCAAGCGTGCAGAGACCGGTACCTCGAATACCGGGACCTCCACATCCTCGGATCCAGCGGCACCGAAGGCGAAACGGCAGAAGAAAGGAGCGGTTAAGCCGAAACAGGCCAAGAAGACACTGCCAGTTTCTCAAGGGTAAGATACTCTTTGCCGACACAAGCTCGCTTCCCTTTCTTCCTTCTCCCGGGATAATCTTTCCCCGAAATAACACTTTTCTTGCTTGATGCAGTGTCGCCCTTGAAATTAACCAGAGTGCCTCCTCCATGCGCTCACCCCTTCCGACTGCAGCGGAACCTCGGTCAAGTGACTCCGGGTACACGCCACCCCATCCGTCATACTGCTGCCGGCTTCAGATGCCGCACTCGGTGGAGGCCAAAACACTCCCGAGGTCATGGTCCTCGACCAAGATGTTGGCTCCGGTGCTCCCACCGTGGACTCCGACATTCCGCGGGCCGATATTTCGGTGACACCCTTCCCATAGCAACCACCACCACAACAACAACAGCCGCATCAATAGCAACAACAACAATAGCAACAGCAGCAACAGCAATAGCAACAGCAGCAACAAAAGCAGCCGCCACCGCCGAAGCCCACCACAAAGTCCACCGAGTTAGTAACTCGAAAAGCTACTCCACTGCCCAAGCCGGCACAGCGTCAAGTGGCCCCGGGAAACAACTTGTCAACCCGGAGAAACAAGTGGTGGTGACTCCAACCCACTCCTCGAGCCACCAGCAACTAGTTGCCCGAGTCTCCAAAGCCGGCACAGCTATCTCGGAGTTCCCCCGCCTGCGCACTCAAAGCGGCAACAGCTTGGGCTCGGTGGAGCACTACAGCATGGATTGGAACGCCGCTGACACCGGTGAGGTTTCCTCCCCTAACCCGGTTGGCCCAAGCCACGTTGCGCAGTCCATTCATGCGCTGCAGATTGCCGTTCTCAATGCCAGCAAGATCACCGAGGTAAACCTTCCTCAACTCAGTCCTTTTCTCTTTCTCAATAGAACATAGATATATTATCCCCAGTCCCCGAGATTCGGGTCGAATGACCGACGCTCGCCCGAGTAAAGATCATTCGGCGCGAATCTTCACAAAATTTCCTTCATTAATTTCAAAAAATCTGACATCCAGTCCCCGAGATTCTTGTCGAGTTTACTCGGCATGAATCTTCACAAATTTCCGACATGTAGTCCCCGAGACTCATGTCAAGCTTATTCGGCGTGAAATCTCACACTTTTCCGACATATTTTCTCTTTTCAGGATTGCACCAACACCCGGACCGAGGTGTTCAAGAAGCTACTATTGGAGAACAGGAAACTCCGGAACTCCCACAAGCAGCTTCAGGAGGTGCTGAAGAATAAGGACGCCGCGCACGCCACTGCCCTCCAGAAGGAACGAGACGAAGTGTCTCGGCTCCAGGAGGAACTTGCTCGGGTCCAGGGCGAGAAGACCGACTTTGAGAAGGCCCTGATGCAGAGGGAGGAAGCTGCGCAGAAGCACAAGGAAACCCTCGAGGCGACCGAGGTTCGCGCTACCTCGGCACAAGGAGAATTGGATGCCCTCAAGGCAAAATGCGACATCTGGCTGCGCGAGCTCACCCGGCTTAACAAGGAGATGGACAGTAAGTTTCCTTTATCCTTTCTTTTTGTTTCCATTGCTTGTACCGACATTAAGTATATGCCGGTATATAACTCAATTCGGTGATAGCTTTTCTATCTTCAGATCACTTCTCCCATTCCAAGGCCGCTGCAATCAACACTGTCCGCAGGGCACGAGCAAAAAGAGCAGAAGCTGGCCCAATCCCGGAGGAATGGGATATTGAAGATCACCTGACCGCCCTGAACGCTGCATTTCTCCTCTGAAGGCCATTGGCATGGATCTTCTTGATGCTGGCATCCGAGCTTACCGAGCCTTATGGCCAGGATCTCAGTCTCCAGTTAGCATTGAAGAATTGTCCAAGTGCCTGTCGGGGGCCGAGACCAGGGTCCAGAGTGGAGATCTTCTGCAGCTCGCGCCGGAGCTGATCAAGCCCTGACATTTGTGCTCTCTGGTATGAGGCCATCAACCTTGATGCCGTGCGGTCCCTGCGCCAAGGCTCAAAATGGACTTTAGATCCGACACTCATCGCAAGCTGCAAGGAGGCAGCCTCCTTCATGGCCAGCTATGCTCCCACCCGACACTTCCTTCCTGGTCCAGCCTACTCGAGGATGAAGAAGATGACGAGGATGACGAAGCGGGTGAAGACGAGGAAGATGACGTTGATGAGGAGATCGAGGTCGAAGCTCCCGACACTGCCACTGCCGGAGCAACCGAGACTGCTGCTGCCGGAGCAACCGAGACTGCTGCTGCCGGGCAACCGACACTTCTGCTGCCGGAGCAACCGACACTGCTAAGCCGGCTGCGACCGACACTTCTGAGAAGCCGGCAACCGACACCTCGGTCGAGCCTTCGACCGAGATATCTCCTGAAGCTCGCACCGCTCCAACTGCTCCGAGCTCCTCCGAGGCAGCTGCCTAAACTTATCACAAACTGAACCATTAAATCCCCGGAATGCCGGGTGCAGATGTAAATATACTTTTAAGTATTTCGCAGTGCTACTCTTATCAGTGCTACTTTTATCATATTAGTTTCAACAAGACAGGCTCAATGCCGGATCACTTTGCACCAAGTCCCCGAGTTTACTTTCTTGTTTACTATACTTAGTAATCTCTGCTCTTGTCTACCATTTAGGCGTTCGACAGTCGAGTCACAAGATCAACATTATAGCATACAATACTTGTAAATTTTGAGGTAAGGTTTAGAGTCATCCGACAAAGAAAGGAAAGAAAAACCGGGTTAGTAAACGACATATGTCGGATCTTTTTAGGACCGAGTCCCCGAGTCCATTTTCATGTTTACCATATACCATAACCTCTGCTCTTGACTGCCATTTCGGCGTTCGTCAGTCGAGTCACAAGATCACAACAAAATAGCATACATTACTTGAACTTTGAAACGAGGTCTCAAAATCATCCGACATATGAACAACACAGATAAAACCGAGATAAAACACAAGCATATAGACAAAGGCAGCCCCGAGTTTCTTTTCGGAGTGCCGGCATTTTATTCAAAGGAAAACCGAGATACATACATTGCGCCCTTATGAGTAAAAGGGGCGGAGTAGAGCTACATTCCAGGGTCTTTTGGTCTCCTCTCCGGATTTGTCCATCACATTTTTCCTCGGTGCCTGCGCATCTATAAGATAGTATGAATCATTGTAGCGCCTTGCTCACAATGAATGGTCCCTCCCATGGAGGTGACAACTTGTGTCGGCCTGCTTTGCGTTGCACTAGCCTCAGCACCAAATCTCCCTCTCGGAATACCCGAGGGCTGATCTTCCGGCTATGATAGCGTCGGAGATTTTGCTGATATATAGCTGACCGAGATAAGGTCAGTTCTCGTGCTTCTTCGAGCAAATCAACATCATTTTCCCGAGCTTCTTTTGCCTCGGTTTCAGTGTACAGCGCCACTCTCGGCGAGTCATACTCCATGTCGGTCGGCAGGACCGCTTCTGCTCCATAGACCAGAAAAAATGGCGTATAGCCAGTTGAACGATTCGGTGTGGTCCTTAGACCCCACAACACTGCTGGTATCTCCTCTATCCAGCATCCCGGAGTTCGCAACAGTGGTTCAATCAACCGGGCTTTGATACCGGCCAATACCAACGCATTTGCTCTTTCCACTTGCCCATTTGCCTCTGGGTGTGCCACCGAGGCTATGTCCAACCGAATTCTTTTTTCCGCACAGAACCGAGCAAACTCTCCCACAGCAAAGTTTGTGCCATTATCCGAGATAATGCTATGGGGGTAACCATATCTCAAAATGATGTCCTTCAAAAAGGACACAGCTGTGTGACCATCACACTTCCTGATTGGCTTTACCTCGATCCATTTGGTGAACTTGTCCACCATCACCAGCATATGAGTCATGTTACCTCGGGCTGGCCTGAACTCTCCCACCATATCCAGACACCAAACTGCAAAGGGCCAAGTGATTGGAATTGTCTTGAGTGCCGAGGCTGGCAGGTGGATCTTCTTAGCAAACTCTGACATCCCTCACACTTTCGGACGATATCTTCTGCCTGATTCAAAGCACTGGGCCAATAAAACCCATGCCGGAATACTTTAGCCACCAAGGCTCTTGATGAAGCATGATGACCACACTCTCCCTGATGAATCTCCAGGAGCATCTCTTGCCCTTCCTGCGGCTCGACACAGCGCTGCAGTACCTCGGTCACACTTCTCTTGTATAACTCCTGGTTGATGATGGTGTATGCCTTGGATCTTCTTTGCACTTGCCTGCCTCAACTTCATTACTTGGCAAACTCCCGTCCATCATATATGCCATTATTGGTTGTGCCCACCCGGCACAGGACGCACAGGAAAGACCGGATCATCCACCTCCATGAGATCAACCGACATTGCTTCTTCCGAGATTGAGTAACCAGTCCCCGAGTTCTGCCAAGCAGTCCCCGGGTTTTCCCAAATGCACCGACATCGACGTCCATGGGAACAGCACCAGACTCCGGTTTCCGGGATAAAGATTGACTCGGACTCGGGCGATGGTTTGATTGATGGCTTCCTCAAATGCTCCAAGGCTATGCCGGGTGGAATTGGATCCCGGATGAACCTAGCTTGGACAGTACATCGGCGGCTTCATTTTCAGCCCGAGGTATATGCGTGAGCTCGCAACCTTCAAAGAACCCCGAGATCTTCTGGACATGAAACCGATACAACGCCATGTTGGCGTCTAAAGCATCCCAATTTCCCGAGACTTGCTGCACCACCAGATCCGAGTCTCCGAAGCATTCTATCCGGCGAATACCAATTTCCTTGGCCACATTGAGCCCATGAACAAGTGCCTCATACTCGGCCACATTGTTAGATGCCGCAAAATGAATCTGCAACACATATCTCAGTTGATCCGCTTAGGCGAGGTAAGGACTACCCCGGCACCTAAACCAATTTTCGTCCTGGAACCATCAAAGTGCATTCTCCAGTAATTGGAGTCAGGCAATGGTGGCTCATATTGCATTTCGGCCCAATCCACCAAGAAATCCGGCAGTGCCTGAGATTTAATGGCATCTCTTCTTTCATAGTGAGGAGTGTAAGGGGACACCTCGATGCCCACTTGGCTACTCGGCCAGTTGCATCTTTACACCCAATGATCTCCGAGATAGGAGCCTCACATACCACAGTGATTGAATGCTCTTGGAAGTAATGTTTCAACTTCTTAGCAGCCAGATAGACACCATATGTCATCTTCTGGTAGTGAGGATAGTTCTGCTTGGACAACGAGATCACCTCGCTCAGGTAATATACCGGCCTTTGCACAGTTTTGCCATCTCTTCTCGCTCCACTACTAATACGACACTCACAACCCGGTTTGTGGCTGCAATGTAGAGCAACATCGGCTCTTTGGGTAATGGTGAGGCCAGTATCGGCGCAGTTGCCAACATCTTTTTTAACTCGGTGAACGCCGCATCTGCTTGCGGGGTCCACACGAAGTGGGTGTTTTCTTCATGAGCTGATACAAAGGCAATGCCTTTTCTCCCAACCTGCTAACAAACCGACTTAAGGATGCCAAACATCCGTGAATTTCTGCACGTCCTTGAGACATGTCGGTAACCTCATGCTTTCAATAGCACGGATTTTTGTCGGGTTCACCTCGATACCTCGGCTCGACGAGGAAACCGAGTAACTTGCCTGCCGGCACACCAAATGTACATTTGTCCGGGTTAAGTTTTATCCGGAATTTCCTTAGATTCTCAAATGTTTCTCGGAGATCATCAATCAGAGTGGATTTCTCCTTAGACTTGATGACAATGTCATCGACATACACCTGCACATTTTTGCCTATTTGATCATGCAAGCATTTTTGCATACATCTCTGGTAAGTAGCACCAGCATTTCTCAAACCAAATGTCATGACACGATAGCAATAAGCCCCATACGGGGTGATAAAAGCAGTTTTCATTTGATCAGCAGGGTTCAGTGGTATCTGGTGAAAACCAGAATAGCATCTACAAAGGATAACAGCTCACACCCGGCTGTGGAATCGATCACTTGATCAATCCGAGGCAGCGGGAATGGATCCTTAGGACATGCCTTGTTCAAGTTTGTGTAATCAATACACATGCGCCACACAATGGCCACGTTCGGGTCATCTTTTTTCTTTTCCACCAGGACCGGGTTAGACAACCAGTCCGGGTGCAGCACCTCCATGATGAAACCAGATGCAAGTAATCTGGCCAGTTCATCACCTATCACCTTTCTCCTCTCATCCGAGAGACGTCGCATAGGTTGCTTCACCGGTTTCATATCCGGTCTGACGAACAAAGAGTGCTCAGCCAACTCCCTCGGAACACCTGGCAGGTCCTGATTTGACCATGCAAAGATATCCCGGTTCTCACGGAGGAAGTGACTGAGCTCGCCTTCCTATTTCTCCGTTAACCCGGTACCAATGATGACGTTGTGGTCCGGATGCCGGGTCAACATTGATCTTCTTGGTCTCCTTTGGCACCTCGAAAGTTGCATTCTGCTCCGGGTTAGCCATACCCGGCATGCCGAGTTGCGCGGACTGAGCCAATGCCACCACTTCATGGATCTTCTTCTTCTCTGCAGCGATAATCAGTGACTCGGCCAAGCACGATCCAGCCGAGGCACACTCCAGTGCACGCTTGTAATCACCCGAGATAGTGATGATGCCATTAGGACCTGGCATTTTCATCTTGAGGTAACCCACATGGGTTGATATCATGAACTTGGACAGCGCAGGCCTGCCGAGTAAAGCATGGTATGGACTTTCGAGGTCCACTACCTCAAACTGGATGCTCTCAGTTCGGCAGTTTCCTTGGTGCCAAACAACACATCAACCCAAATTTTGCCCATAGGTGCACATGAAACACCCGGCACTATGCCATGAAAGGTGTAGAACTCGGCTGCAGCATATTTGCCGAGATACCCATCTTCACCATGGTGTCTCGGTACATGATATTGATAGCACTCCCATTATCAATGAGAACTCGGGTGAACCGAACATTGATGGTGGGTCCAAAGAATGTCGGATCCACCACCAATGCATAACCTCCCGGAGTTGGCATAACTCGGGGATGATCCCTTCTGCTCCAATGATCTCTTGCTCGGACCAGTGCAAATACTTCGGCACTGCCGGCATAACTGCGTTCACCTCCAGTGCACGCCGATGCAAGCTCTTCTTGTCAGTTGGCTCGGTCACAAAGACCACATAGCTCTGATGAGCTTCTCTGTAATCTCCCTGGGGATACTCTCCCTGCCTGCTGGGACCAGTGTTGTTGTTGTTCCCTCCGACATTCACCTGATTCACAGGTTTCGGATCTGCTTGCCTCGGAGCTGGCGGATTCACCGGGATAGCATTTGCTCCGGTGAGCGGTAAGTTTTGCCTCGGCGGAATTCTCTGAGGTGCCCCCGCCTGATTTCCTCCGGCTCTGGCTCCTTCCCCCCTTGTGCGCTGATACCAGCTGCACTGCCGAGTTGTATGGTTTGCGGCCTGCGGATGTCTTGGGTGTGGAAACTGCAAGGTCCATCCAACATAGCCTCATAAGTGAAGGACTGCTTCTGGTCACCCATGGCTCTTCCCTTCTTGATTCTGGCCCCATGCTGGGCCGTTGTACTTCGGACGCTGGCTATTGCCGGCATCTGGCTGGTCTTGGTTTACCGCTGCAACCTGGTTTGAGCCATACCGGTAATCCGGCTCTCTCCTCTTGTTTCCGAAGTCCTGGCGATCGTTCTGCCTGACTGGCCCGGGTCTGTTATTCACCGGGTATCTTCTACTCGGTTCCACCGAGTTCAGCAAGGGTTGCATCGGATCACCCAGTGCATAGCTATCCGCAATCCGGATTGTCTCGGCCAGGGTGGCCGGCATCTCCCTCTGCAACTTCTGCCAGAGCATGGAGCCGTGTCGGCACCCCTGGGCAAACCAAGATATGGCCTGCGCCTCCACAACTCCTTCACAGGAATTGCGAATAGTACTCCACCGGGTCAAGTAATCCCGGTCAGTTTCATTATCCCTCTGCTTGCACATCGCAAGCTGCTGAGGACGATTCGGTCTCTTGTATGTGCTGGAGAAGTTGCTAACAAATGCTTCTTCAAAGTCCAGCCAGCAATCAACGCTGCCCTCTCGCAGGTTGTTCAGCCAGATCCGGGCTGGCCCTTCCAACATTTGCGGGATATACCTCACCGCCCATCGGCGGTTTCCTCCCGCGATATGCACTGCCGACACATAATCTGTCAGCCAGTCCTCCGGCTTAGTACTGCCGTCATATGTCTTTGCGCCTCGGTTCAACTGAAAGTGCCGCACCGGTGGCTCCCTCATGATCCGAGGTCCAAAGCATGCAGGGCCAGGTGGACCTTGCTCTTCCAGCATCTCGGACATATAGATCCTGTCCAACTTGTAGCGTGCATCATTTGGTGACAACTGGCGAGGTCCCAACCGGATCCCAGTGCACCTTCATATCTCGGATACCCGGCTTTCTCCATAGCCGAGTAACCATCATCATAACGGTTAGCCACCTGGTCAACACCTTGTGGCTGCTGGACATGCTCGACATTTTGCTGCTGCTGGGCGAGATTTCGTGTCGGATACCGAGGTGGATAGCCTCGGCCAGCCGAGTTAACTACTCCGGCATCTGGACCGCCCGGACCGGGATTGCTTTTACCCCGGCCGGCACTGCCTCGCCCAACTAACTGTTTTCCGGCACATGCCGGATCATACACCTGTATCTGCTTGCTCTTACCGGAGTTTACACTCCGGTCCCGATCTCCACCGACATGCGGTGATGAAGCTTGCCCCTTAGATCCACTGGCTCCCCTAGCCGAGTGAACAATCTCGGACCCACCTGCAACTGTGTTAGCCTTGCGATAGGCCTCATTCTGCCGGGTAGCCACAGCTACCAACTCATTAACTCGGTCTTGCTGCCTACGGAGAGCTTCTCCGGATAAGCCTGACAACTCGGCTCTTGCTGCCTCGGCAGCTCTAAGAGTCTTAGCAGGGGAACTATACTTCGGTTTTTCGACCGACAAGTTACTAGGAGTCTTACTGGAACTAGATCTACCATCTCTAGCAATCTCGGCATTGAGGTTTTTACCCCTCTTGCGCACATCCTCTACGCGACTAGGGCGAGCAGCTACCGGGGTTAAACCATGTGCTTGGTTATACTCACGGAGAGTTATCCCGAACTCTCTCCTCACCTCGGCCATCTCGAGAGCCTCCTGATGCAAGCTCTGACGCCGTGCCTCCAACTCTGCCTCCATTTGGGCAGCATCTGTACCGGCAGCTACCGGCACAGCCAGTTTCTCGATTATCTCCTCGAGATGAGCCGGCCTAACCGGTACATCGGATGTACCGGCCTGGTCTCGGAGGTTCTCCCTCCTCTCCAGCGGCACTTTCGCCGATCTGGTGACCTTGGGGGCAGGATTACCGGCATCTCCTTTGCCGGGTTCTCCTTTACCGGCACCACCGCAGTGCCGGTCATCATGACCTCTGCGCAGCTCCCGGGGCGAGCGCTACGCCGGCCGCGAGCCGCACAGACAGCAGGAGGATCCTCGGCCACAAGCACCTGCTCGGGGTACTTGCAGACAACCTCGGTGGCGACGTAGGTCACGAAGGTGCCGAAGCTGATGAGGCAGCCGTTCGTCGGGAACGGCCTGCTGCCGAAGCATCCCGCATTGTCGCTGATGAAGTTCAGCGAGCCGAGCTTGCAGATGAGCCCGCAGACGACGCGCTCGCCGGAGTCGATGATGGAACCCGTCCGGATGATCACACCAGCCAGCGCCGCTGCTGGCCCCACGGTGGGCGCCAACTGTCGTGGTGGTATCACGGCAGATGCCATAGGATGGCTGAGTGGGGCCGATGGACGCTGGTGGATCCGGGAGAGGGCTAGCGCGCTAAGAAGCACACATGAACACACAAGCACAAGAACACACCACGATCTACCCAGGTTCGGGGCCCTCGTGAGGAGGTAAAACCCCTACTCCTGCCTGTCCCTCTCTGTATATCTCGGTGTCACACGTACAAAGCTGCTCCTCGAGCTGTATGATCCCAACAATGGGGATGAACACAAGGTAGAAGATGAAGCTATGGGGGGAAATGTCTCTCAGGGCATCGTCCCTCACGCAGGAGGGGGTGAAGCCCTATTTATAGGCTAAACCGAGTTACGGAAGTACCCCTCCACTAGCAACGGTCACATCACCGTACCGGCACTGCAGACGCGCACGCCTGCGCGTCATGATTGTCTCTGCACAGTGGACAGGACGTGGCTTGCCCATGTCCTGTCCCATATCTCTGCTCCAAGTACAGCCGAGGTCAGCGGTGTCCTTCTCCTGCTCCCACGCGCGTCCTTGGTCAGCAGAGGTAAGCCCAGTCACCTCAGACATGCGCCGTACCGCACGCCGCGCTCCCGTGCCAGACGGGATGTGACAGCAGCGCTGACCTCCGTCCGACATAAGGTGCCTCATTCTATAACCCGGCATGGATATGCCGGATTCCCTTTCCTGAATAACCTTCCCTGCACATAAGAAAACACACAAGATACCGACATACATATGTCGGTCATGATGTCTCGGATCCCTTATCTCGGATCCCATATCTCGGTCAACATATGCCGGTTTGCACCAGCTGGTACCTCGGTCCCTTCTGGCCCGGGATACCTCGGTTTTCCTATGTCGGTTTGCACCAACATCACACCCTGGTCACTTCTGAGGTCCAGGTATGTCGGCTCTTACTGTAACCTGGCCCACACCTGGGACCTTGCTTATACCACAGCATGACCCTACCCGGGGTAGCCCCCCGACACCTGCCAAAACAATCGATGTCTCGCAGCCGTAGACAAACACCACCATTGGCAATACTTAGACCACGGAAAAAGCTCTCCAACAGCAACGCCTTCAGGAAGGAAACAATGTAGAAACACTGTCGTCGCCCGATCTAAACAAGTCAGATCATGGGTTTCACCGGAGAAAGTCCATGAAATCTCCACACATTGCCTTGAACAAGAAAGGGACAAAGCCCACCATTGCCAGGTAAAACCAATTAAGATCAGACCTTAGGGTTTCACCTGGGAGATCGAGACTCGGTACTCAAAAAGCACCACCAAAACTTAGTCACCCTATGTTTGCCGCCCCCACTTGCCGAGAACACTGCCGCAAAGCGTCGATCACCAGGCTCACAGTCGTCGGGCACACGATTTGCCGCGCAAGCGAGCGAAACCGAATCCACCCGGCATACTGTGAAGTATCATCATCTCCTCATCCATTGCTTTCGCCAGAATCGTCGTCGTTCCTTTTTGTGGCATCAGTTTTTCGCGCTTCCGCAGCACCAAAATAATCGAGGCGATTTTACCATGTCGATGTGTTGATGGTGCCGACCGCCAGCACCTAATCGAGGCGATGTTGCCATGTCGACGTTGGTGCCAACAAAAATCTGGGCTTCATATCATCAATCTAGACCGTAGCGATCCGTGGCGGCGGCGCGACACCCGAGACCAGTAGTCAATATGGAGACACCGCAGCGCGCGCTGGCCGGCCTTTGTTCTTGTCCTCGTGCATGATCAACCAGGCTCACATGTGGATGAGCAGTGGATCCGTAATGGATATGCATCCAAGCCTGCATGCCTTGGTCGCACATGCATGAACATCAAAGCCTTCTGTAGATTCTACCGATCTCTCCAGATTAGATCAGATCAGAAGACTAGGGACCAAAGCTCCACCAGATTGGAGGCGGGCGACGCAGATCGGGAAACAACTTGGCAGCTAGAGGAGGAGAATACCAGGCAGCGAAGGAGAAAAAGCTGCGAGATGCCGCGCGCCGTCGTCCGCCGGTCGGACGGCCTCCTCCGGCGGCGGCGAGGTGAATGGGGCGTCGGGAGAGGGCTCCTTACGGTGGTGGTGGCGGCGCCTCCGGAATCGCCTATAGCGACCCGGGAGGCTACGGTTTCCCGATTCTCCCTCAATCTCAAAAACTTACTGGTAGCGTTGTTTTTAGGCTTCTAGCTAGTCCGAAAACGACACGTGCGGCCTCTGCGCGAGCTGCTCTGCGCCTTTGCCGTCGGGCGCCGCCTCGCCGGCGATGGACGGAGAAGAGGAGGAGACGGATTAGGAAGCAATTGCAGCAGAGGTCGATGCAGAGGAGTTGGAAGCAGCAGCGCATGCAGCGACAACGGCGGCGGACGCAATATCGTCTCGATAAATTGCAGGCGGAGACGCGACGACACGAACGACCAGCAGCGGCAGGGTGGGAAAGAGCAGGTTAATTCCCACTCTTTTGCAGCAAAATTGTTGTGCGGGGGCGGGACTGATGGTTGTAGCAAAATACTAATTTTTATGTGTACATATATTCAGGACACTCCAGAAGATATTGTTCATGAAGTTTTTATGTAAGTTTTTGATCTAGCAAATGTTGTTGCTGATCCTAGAATTCGGATAAGACAAAAGTTCGGACTTCGGAGGGTTTTCTTAGCCACGAATATTGTAAAGAGAGATCTTCGAAATATGATTGGTGATGACTGGCTTAATAATTTGATGATTTGCTATGTTGAGAAAGAAATATTTATAAAATTTGATGAAAAAAAGATTATGCTAGGTTTTCATGCCTTAGCTAATCGTCGAGGTCATCTACCTCGAAAGTTGTATGTTATGAGTTATAAATATTTGAATATCCATGGATCTTTTATTTTGTTGATTAGACTAGTTTTTGTGGCTTAATTTTTTTTAGACCTTATTTGTTCGTCCCCCTCGTCTCAATTCCTGGTTCTGCCACTGTTTCTAGCTAGTCCGAAAACGACACGTACGGCCCATCCGCACATATGCCTCAAGCCCTTGACTGTAATTAAACTGGCCTCAGTGTCTTTAGTCTTTCAGAGCGAGTATTTGGTCTCAGTGCAACTGCTAGATCGCAGTCAATCTCAGATGTCGTTAATTTATCTCGTTGTCAGCAGCGGAAATGGCGACCATCAGAGTTGGAAGCGGTCGTTTTTTCCTGCACAGAATGCATGTGTGATATGTGTAATGTAACTGCATTTTGAATTGATGGACGATGGGGGTTGGAGCCAGAACGAGAGGAGGTTCGCCACCCACATCGCCCACACCACCTGGACGGCTGGACCTCGCCAACTATGGATTGTCAAATTAATGCCCAAGAATTACACTCCAAATGAGAGTGAGATTACCTAGACTTGATCAACTGTCTATAGTGATGTTTGGGTTGGCTAAAAAAAAGACACTATGACAGATGCAGTACGACTAATGCGGCACACCAGACGTATATGCTAGATAACCAAACACAGGCCTCATAAAATAAAATATAAGAAGCTCAATTATGACAAAATTCATGATACTTTCAACATTTCCCCATATCTACCGACCACCAAACATGCACAACTAGTCCTTTTTTAGACGAGTATACTATAACTTCAACTAGTATGATAAGACCTGCAGCAGTTAGCGGTTTGGCGATCTAATACATCTCCACGCTAATGGGATTGGCAGATTTCATATAGTAATTTGCCATATGGGATTAATTAGTCATGGTGCTCCATCTTATGACGATTCACGAAGCTTGTGGAATTAATCAGCTGTGACATCGAATTATCAGGTCACCTTACCCCAACAACCAAACCTCACCATCGCCTAACCACAATTTGACTTGCACTTAATACACGCCAGCATGCCACTAGCTGGTTAATTACATCGTGCAAAGTCCAGGCATCGATCACACGAACTACATACGAACAGTGCGTGCGTTCGATGCAGTGATGTATAAGTGCCTGGTTGCGATGAACAGTGAAGTTCACTCAACAAATAATATTGTTAGAGTATATTACGGTTTGGCTATATTTGGTAGTTTAGGATTGTAATCCAAATCTATCTCTATTAGGTTTCGTAGTCTCCAAGTTTGTACCCCTTTATATACAGCCCACCGTGGCTCATTGTAATCAATCTAGACTCAATCAATACAATCAATATTCCGCAATCTTATATGGTATCAGAGCGTTTCGCTCCTCGTCTAGGGTTTAGCCACCACCGCTTCCACCACACCGCCCTCGGCGAGATCGACTCCATGATCTCCGCCGGGGGCACCGCATCTCGTAGCTAGCTTTCATAGTTTTAGCAATTTTCATTTTTCTAATTAGATCTTTTCTTTAGCTACCAAACAACTATCTAGCCCTCTCGCCGGAGCAGTTCAGCGATCGATTCGAAAGACTCCGATCGTTGCATGCATGCGTGCTGTGCATGCAAGACTCGGATCATTGCATGCATGCGCTGCTGTGCATGTAGGGCAAGGATCGATCAACTCTACTCCAACCAAACAATCAAGGATGCATCTGCCTCAAGCTGCACCGTACTATACGTGCAGTTCGCGACAAAGTCGTCAAGAAGCCAATCTACTCCGATCCATCAACGTTCGTGGTCGTCATCGCCGACAAGTTCTACACCAACAACGCATCGGCATCTTCTTCCTCTACATCGTCGACAACTATCTACATCAACAAACGTCTTCAACAACCACCACGCCGTCTTCGTCCACCGCAACCGAGCCGTCAGAGTTGCAGTCTATTTTTTATTTTGCACAATTTACTTTTTGTAACCTTTTCGTCTACTCCGGCAACAAACGGCGGAAAATCTGCGCTACGCACCGACCGAATTCGGAGATCTTCTCTGCTTCTTCATCCGACTCTGGCTCGCAAGGTTCATGGTGGTCCCTGTCTTCGCATGTCCGGTACTGGCAACACCGGAGCGTGCCTTCGTCCCCGACGCGCTCCCGAGTCTGGCAAGCTCGGCAAGGCGTGCCGCCTACCTCAACTGCATCAACTCCAGCAACGTCTACCTCATCTACCACAACAACATCAACATCGACCACGACTACAGCACCTACAACTCGGCTACATCGACATCGACATTAAAGGGCTATCACCTGGGCTTCCTCTCCAATTCGCGACTTCGGATTGTGCTCCAGTCAGACCGTCCGCGACGCTCCAGCTGTTCGCGCCACTACCGATCCGACTGCGGGGGGTGTTAGAGTATATTACGGTTTGGCTATATTTGGTAGTTTAGGATTGTAATCCAAGTCTATCTCTATTAGGTTCCGTAGTCTCCAAGTTTTGTACCCCTTTATATACAGCCCACCGTGGCTCATTGTAATCAATCTAGACTCAATCAATACAATCAATATTCCGCAATCTTACAAATATAAGTCGGTACGAACTCGGTGTCAACTTAATGAATAGGCATTGTGATTGTTAAAACTGTGACCGAATCAAGCACGTTATGATAGAAAATCTTGACTCCCATTTACTCATGCAAGGTCAGATCAGCGTCAACACGTGCTTACTAATTTCCTCCTTTCTAGAAACAAGTCAAGCCTCACTATGCTGTCGGCTAGTCGATCAGTTCACTAACTTGTGCCTCGGCCGTGTCAATGTGGCCATTAACAGATTTTTTTTTTAGCCGAGTAGCCGTGCATCGATCAGCAAAACCAGGGTGCAACGGTGGCTCCGGCCAGAACTTCCTAAACGGTCGAAGACGATGCCGAACTAGATTACTACTGTAGGCGTGTTTGGTTGGTCATGAGCCCATTCAGTCAGACTCTAGGTTGCAAAAATGACACGTTTGTTTGCTGGACCGTTCCACGTTTTAGACCCGCACGATACTAAAACACCTTGACACAGGCCTAGAGAAACATCCAAATCGGCTGTTTTTCTGACCCAACCTCTTCGCGTGCAAAATGGGGGAAGGCGGCGCCGAGCTCGTGCGAGTTTAGAGATAGTACGAGCTCGCGTGCGTATGCAAAAATACGGCGGGAGATATTTCGTCACTGCCCGCATTTTGCCCCGTTTGGCTCATCGCCGAAATTCTCTCACCGCCACCCCCCCCCCCCCCCCCCCTCGATCTCTCCCTCGACAGCCTTCTTCACCGAGGAGCAAGTAAGCGGAGCCATCTCCTTCTCCGATCAGCGGTGGTCATCGTAGGCAACCCTTTTTCAACCTCTTATTCGACATGTCCTCTTCATTTCCCACTATTTTCATGCTTGTAAGTAACATCAAACTCCTGCTTTGATAGGCTAGCTGTGAGGTTATATGGTATGTTTTTCTTGTTGGCAGTGATGATGTTGATGTAGTTGTGTTAGATCGATGATCTTGGTTAGTGTGTTCACCCGCATAACCTTCGCTATTGCCTAGATCTGTGAGTATATGATATATTTGAGTAGATCTATAGTATATTTTGCTTGTCGGGGTGAAAAATCATCCATGTTCAGCTTTCAACGTGGTAATTCATTGATATATTTGGCTTGATGCAGTGATAAGTCCCTGGATGTAGTGGACAGTGAGGTTCACTCTACAAATCATATATGTAGGTACGAACTCGGTGTCAGCGTAATGGATAGGCACTGTGAGTGTTCAAGCTGACCAAATCAAGCAGCCTATTCTGGAACTCTTGACTCCCATTTACTCATGCAAGTTCAGGTCAGCGTCAGCACGTGCTAACTAGTTTCCTCCTTTCCAGAAACAAGTCAAGCCTCAGCCTTGTCATTGTGGCCATTGACAGCAAAGTTCTAGCCGTGCTCGTGCGAGTTTGGGGATTGCACGAGCTCGCGCGTGTATGTGAAAATACGGCGGGAGATATTTCGTCACCGCCCGCATTTCGCCGTGTTTGGCTCATCGCCGAAATTCTCTCACCAGCACCCCCTCCCCCCCCCCCCCCCCGCCCCCCCCCCCCCCCCCCCCCGATCTCTCCCTCGACAGTCTTCTTCACCGAGGAGCAAGTAAGCGGCGCCATCTCCTTCTCCGATCAGCGGTGGTCGTCGTAGGCAACCCTTTTTCAACCTCTTATTCAACACGTCCTCTTCATTTCCCGCTATTTCCATGCTTGTAAGTAACATCAAACTCCTGCTTTGATAGGCTAGCTGTGAGGTTATATGGTATGTTTTTCTTGTTGGCAGTGATGATGTTGATGTCGTTGTGTTAGATCGATGATCTTGGTTAGTGTGCTCACCCGCATAACCTTCGCTATTGCCTAGATCTGTGAGTATATGATATATTTGAGTAGATCTATAGTATATTTTGCTTGTCGGGGTGAAAAATCATCCATGTTCAGCTTTCAACGTGGTAATTCATTGATATATTTGGCTTGATGCAGTGATAAGTCCCTGGATGTAGTGGACAGTGAGGTCCACTCTACAAATCGTATATGTAGGTACGAACTCGGTGTCAACGTAATGGACAGGCACTGTGAGTGTTCAAACTGACCAAATCAAGCAGCCTATTCTGGAACTCTTGACTCCCATTTACTCATGCAGGGTCAGGTCAGGGTCAGCACGTGCTAACTAATTTCCTCCTTTCTAGAAACAAGTCAAGCCTCAGCCTTGTCATTGTGGCCATTGACAGCAAAGTTCTAGCCGTGCTGCATCGATCGCTTGAACGACGGCTGAAGCCGCTGCCGAACAATTACTTACAGGATGCATCACACACGTAATTCTAGTTGGCCTTTCAAGAGATTGGATATATTTCCCGATCGTGTTTGTTTCGTCCACCCGGCGCGCCGGCAGTGAAGGTGGATAGCGAGGGAGCGGCGATACAATGTTATTTTCTTGCAGGTAACGGAGCAAGCGATGTTGTAGTCTTGCAGGTGCCAACCGTACACACTACACAGTTAATCAGTGAGCATCTATAATTCTAACACGTATAGTATTTTTCAGTTTGCTAGGCGGAATGGTCCAGATCAGCAGCGCGCGCGTCTGATCTAGAGACGTGGGTGAAGCACAAGCAAGAATGCAAGATCCCTCGTGAGTGCCAAATTATGGCGATGATCGCCGGATCGCCCACCATTAATGAGCTCCAGTCGATCGACAATGAGCAATGGAGTCCACGCGCGCGGCCGGGGGAGGGAGATGGACAGAGAGGAAGAAGCAGAGTAGGAGGACGCGCGCGTTAGCCGTGGCCGCATAGCTCCCAACGCCCAACTCCGAAGAGACATCCCATCCGATCCAGAAGGATCCTTCTATACTATACTCTTTTCTCCACACGGGAAGAACTACTGCAGCAGTCCACTGCGAGCCAGCACCCGAACTGAACAAGACATGGACAGTTGTGCAGGGTAACGGTAACGTAGCGCTATCAAAAAAAAAAAACAAGACAGGAGGGAGGACTTGAACCCGGGACCTGGCCCTTATGCGCTTATGCATGGCTACCACTAGCGCTATCATTTGGCCATTGATGATCATGTCTGTACTTTTTCTTGGCAAAACAGGCGTCGGTTTCGACACGCACACACGTATATAACATACATCTCCCTGATGAACTAACTACCTATATAAAGTGCGTCTCCGGTTTACAGCTGGTTTTTCCTGTATAACCATGGCTAACAAACACCTGTTCAGTCGGGGTTTACCACGCTGACGTTGAACAATATTTTCGAAAAGCAACAAGCAACTGAAGCAAGCACGGCGGCTTAATTCGTGGCACGCAAAGTGGTAGACTCTCATGGGAAAACAGTTTGAAATTATGTCGTGAGAACATTAGTCTTCTTTTTTAGCAATGGGAGGTTACTGGTTTTCCGAGACTAGAAGCTCCATTAGTTTAGACCCGTGGGGTGAGACCAAAGGGACACACAAAGTAAGAAACTTACATTCAAAACTTTGAGTTTTACTGAAATATCCTGAACAGAAAATTTAATCTCAGTCAAATCATTCTCCACAGTTGCTGCTTACGGACGACGAACTAGAGACCATACCGTGCTGGGAACGCTGCCTTATTATTGAAAAAAAGGTTGAAACCACCGGCATGAGCATCAATATCATGTACACAATCAATCTTATTTTACTAGGCAGTTGGTAAGACAAAGATAACAACCAACAAACAATTACAAGATATGAAATATACATGGACGGTCCATCAAAAATTGGGTCGGGGACAAATCAAAATGAATACAATTTATACACAACTTTTATACTCCAATGGTCTTATTTTTAACATGTTATAGTATTACAGGTATAATTTTCTGTTCGATCGCATAATTTAACCACATAACTATCAATATTACTAAATATTAGTTTGTGTGCTTTTATTTGTAGTGAATTCATTGAAAGATACTAAGTTTTTTTTAATCAAATTCTTTATAGAACCACGTTTTCTATAACACATAATTTATATGTATTTTATAGTAAAGGTAAAGAGTACGATCTAACAAATATCTCAATAGCAGTTTGTAGTCTATGATTAAATAAGCATCTTCATATAAACTTGTACATTATAAGCTGAACCAATGACACTAATTTTGACAAAGTGTGCATATTGTGTACTTGGTATTAAAACAACATGACTAAAAATAATTAACAATGAAAAAATAGTGCCCATTCTACCATTCGGTGTACACAAGTCCACCGCTAGTTTATGAAATAAAAATTTGTTGTACGAAATTAAACATCCAATCTAATTACGTAAATATCTGTAAAAACTTGCACTTCCATTGTAAAGAGAATAACTTGTCAGCTAAACTTGTTAGCTAAACTTGTTGTCGCTAGTCACATTGGTTTGTTCTTAGATCCCAAGAGGCTTGTGGTGTGTATTTTCTTCCATAAACCATTTTAATATATTAAAATACTCCATACGTTCTAAAATGTAATGCGCACATGATTTTTCACTATCTTTAGCTCACCTCTTTGACTACTAGTCTACTACAAATATCAAAGTGTATGGATTGATCTTCTAGACATGACATCATTGCATTTTGTATCACTATACCTAGTTCAATCTCGTTACTGGTAAGTACTCTTTACACATTCCATAATACAACATTTTCTGTGACTAACTCATTAGTCACGTGACCGAATGTGCGTTACCTAGTGGGCCGAGAGTATATCTCTCCGTCACATGGAGGGACAAATCACAGTCTTGATACGTGCAATTCATCAAGTACTTTCCGAGATATCTGTAAGACACCTTTATAATCACCTAGTTAGGAAGTGACGGGTGATGTCCCCAATCTCACCTACTTGTACACGCGAGCCTCCCACGGGCACCGCCTCAGATCGTGTCTTCGCTATAAAATCCCTTCAACCTTAAAAAGTTCAGGGACGGAAAATATTTTGTGAAAGGAGATACAGAGTCACCGCCGTCGCGGAAACCCTAGTTCGGGGTTCTGGAGTTCTGTTCCAGAAACCTTACGGAGGGGGTAATCATCGTCGGGGGTATCTACACCTACCCTTCCTGCCTCCATGACGATGCATGAGTAGTTCATCTTTGGACTACAGTTCCATGGAAGTAGATAGATGGTGATCTGTCCTCCTTGCGATTCAATATAACGTTCTCGTGAGCTGCCTTACATGATCGAGATTCATCTGATGTAATTGCTAGTTATTGTGTTTGCTGGGATATGATGAATTGTAATGTTATGATCAGATTGTGCATGTTTTATATATGATAATTTTTATTTATTTACGTTCCTACATGCCTCGTTTATATGATTGCTTTGGCCAAATAGTCCGCTTATATGATTGCTTTGGCCAAATAGTTGTTTAAATTTCCAAGAGGGAGTATATGTCCGATGGTGGTTTCATGCCTCGTTCATCCTTGGCTCGAGTTAACAGAAACGATTAAGGGTAATGATGTGTTGTTGCTACTAATGGTAAAACAACGGTCTTTTTCTCCAGGTCAAAAAAGGTGTTTATTTCTTCTTATTGATAATAAATGTTGCTTACATTATGTATTGAGTTTATTGAAATACTCCGTTGTTTATAACTTAATTCTTAGAGATGCAAGCATAGAAGCGCTCTCAAAGTGGAGTATTATTTATAAATGTGGTACCGGTGCGCAGTCGATATATGTGTGACGTAATGCCTACATAAATATTTGCCTTGAACATTGTGTCATACTATCATGATCATAATTCTTACAATTGGCTAGTTGTAATTTGTTTACCCAACAATATTTACTATCTAAGGAGAGACACCACTAGTTAAACTATTCCCATGGTCCATTATTTTACATTGTTTATAACCTCGTTTAGGTGTTTTCACCATCATTAGCTCGATGGTCCGTTTTTACTTTTGTGTCATTATTTTTATTTTTCACACTATACGTCTAGTTCTTTTTTATCGAAGCGGGAAGTTTGACAACCTTTCGGCAACGTTGGGGACAAAGAGCTTTATGTTTTATGTGTAAGTTCCACTTCAAACTTTGATAAGCTTTGCTCCTACTGTTTCGATAAATCTTGGTTCTTCACCGAGAGAAATTTGCTACTGCACTACATCATACTTTCCACTTGGTGTTCGCAACAGTCATCAGTCTTTCAATTAGTACCGCTGACAAAAACTCTTTGTTGCAGCTTTATTGCCTATAGAGAAAGTGCGGTGACCCAGCACACCACTGCATCTTTTAATGCGCAAGTCGTTTATATAACTCTCACGGAAGGACTATTTCGCAATTATTACATCCCTCGGAGTAGTACAACAGAAACATTTGTGGGTCCAACTCAAACACTTTATTGCATACTTCTACAAATTACAAGCCAAACATGAATATCGAAATCAACTTCCTCCTCAGTCGGCTGAGGAAGTTTAAACGTACTACGGTCAACTTTGAGAAAGTTGACGAACAAGTCGTAATAGTAGACTGAGTACCACCGTAGTCAAACAACCTCAAGTCTATGGCTGCTTAACTAGGTCTCGTCTCTCACTCTCTGATCTAATCCTCGACTTCTTCTTCTTCTTCAGGTGATGCTCCGTATGCGATGATGTAGTCGACTCCTTCCACTCCTCCTGACATGTTTGGTGCCTCGAAGTAAACTTCTGAGTCTTCGTAGATATGGCCTTCTTATCCGGCTTCAAGCATCTCACAATCTAAGCATGGGGTCAACGCGAAGGTTGAGTAACGAGCATTACTCAGCAAGTTCTAAAAAGATACGAGAATTTCCTTCATGCACTTTCACCGTCATGACTCTAAAGAGTCGTAGACGTCGATGCAAGTTTTTGAAAAACGTGTTTAGGAAAAGGTTTTTTTATCTTTATGAAATCTATGTTCCTCCGCCCTCACGGGTATGAGAGTCAAATTAAGACCCCTTTCCCGCCGCGATCGTAGTTCCTTCTGGGAACACGTGAATAGCTGCTATTAATCTTTTTACGCTCTGCAGAGGTGCGTCACTTTTCCCAAGAGTAGGCCCATCCATGCATCTCTCTACACACTCCTTGGCGTGTCTGGGCCGGTATGGCATTCTCAAGACAGTCCGAGTTCTTCTTCGACCCCCTTCGTCCACATGTCCACCCTAATGGTGAATAGCATGGTATCCTTGACCAAGTCTATGGGCCCTGGGATCCATCTATCCACCCCACCCAAGACAACACTACCGATCACCACTCTCGAGTGGGGCTAGCTTTAAACTGGTACCAACAAACCCGTCAGTCCGTCACCACCAAGAGTAGCTATACAACAAACTCCGGTGCTCGACCCGGTAGGTCATCCGAGGACATGCGGAAGGAAGAAGTAACTTATGCCTTCTCCATCCCATTCTAGAACTCTTGGTTGACACGTAATTACGGCGCTGGACAAGCCTCAGAACATTTGTTATTAAGTTATAAAGAAATTACTCCCAGTACGATGAAACCTCCACCACAACATCAAACTGTGGTTTCATCGCCAACCATGAGCAATTCCATTCATTCCAATAAACCATTTCTTCAATGCAAATATAATGATAGGCAAGAATACATATAGTTTTTTTAAAATAGTTTTAGAAGGATAATAAATCAACAGACATGCAAGACTGAACTTGCCTAGTGACTGGCAAGAAGTACAGTCTAAAGTCTCGGGTGACTCGCGAACCTCGTGTTCTGAAAACCAGCATCATCATCTTTATAAGACAATGTTTAAAGATCCAAATGATGCTATTATGCATATATGCAATGCTTTTGATTTTACTTGTCCCTCCCCTTTTTGGTTTTAAAGTTACGTTGTTTTTCTTCGAGAATTGTTTGACAACAATTTACATGAGGAATAAGAATTTAAAGTAGTCAAAATTTCAGGTAGTTCAACTTCGATTGAACTCAAACAATTTATTACCCCATCTTATTATTCCTTGGGAAAATAGTTATGATTTTTTTTTTCAAGTCATGTCCACTTAAGGATCCTTGAATTTTTCATCCACTCAAAACTTGTTGAAATTCAGGAATAAAACTAACATAAAAATTCCTCATAAATTATAGAGTGTGTGAGATATTTTTAGTTGATTTTTAGACCTTTGGATTGGTTGCTAAAATTCATTGGAGTTTGAATTAATTTGGTGGTCAAATTACCTTTTTGCCCCTGGGTCGAACTAGTTGAACCAAACCTGGTCTAAACCTGGTTCGGTCGGTCAAACCGACCCACTCTCACTGTCTCTCCCCTGTCTCTCTCTCTCTCGCTTGCTCCCGTGCTCGTTCTCACGACCGAAATCGCCGTCGCCGTCGCCTCGCTCCTCCAGCTGGCTCCGACCGTCTTGGCCGCCGCCGTTGGACGCAATCGATGCGCCTCGTCGAGCTCCTCCTTTCTATCCACTTCGATCTACTTTCCCCTCTCTCGTGGTCGTGCGCAACAATAATCCCCATTTTTAGGGTTTCGGTATGCGACTCCGACCGATGGCTCCGCTGTGCTCTGGTGCTCAACTCCGACGTGCTCGCCTCTTGGGTGCTCCTAGCATCTGATGCATCTAAAATGCATACATGAACTTTACATTTTATTACATGTTATTCCATGTTATTTGCATCATATAAGGGTTATATTCATGATTTATATTGAGTTTTGGGGATAATTAACAACTTCCCCATTTTTCTGGAATTAACCCTGCGCTGTCAGAAAACCCCTTTTTCTATATTTTGATGTTTCAGGACCCAAACGACGTCCAAATGACCTGAAATTTTACGGGGATCACTTTTTTGGAAGGAACGAAACGTAGGCGCAAAGGAATCGAAGAAACGGAGACCAGAAGGCCGAAAGGGGTGGGCCCACGCGGCCAGATTCCCTGACCGCGTGGGACCCCCAAACTGGCCCTCGGGCCTCCGCTGCCGTCGATCTTTCTTCCCGAAGCTTCGTCTTGACCTAAAAACGACTATATATAGACCCCCCCAGGGCTTTCGCGAAAGGGAGCGCCGCCGAAACACAGAAACCACGAAACAGAGACTGGAGCTGAAGATTGGAGGGGGAAAACTCCGGCGGGGCGCTGCCGGTGTGGTCTCCTTCCCCTCCAACAACATCTCCACCGACACCATGATGAAGAGGGAGTAGTCCACCCCTGGACTATGGGTTTGTGGAAGTAACTTATGTATCTCTCCTCTCTATGAGCTTCACTAATTAGTACCGTATGAGCTGCTGAACATGATTACGGTCATCTATGTAATTCCTTTGTGGTGGATCTTTATTATGAGTTAATACATGTTTGAGATTGCAATGGTTTTGTTTCAGTTATGAAAGTAGATGCATATTATGTACCCCGTTCTTATTTACTTGTCATGATCAAGCATGTTTATGAGAGCATGTGAGGGGGAACGTGTGCATTAGTTGGAGTAACGGGGGGTGGCTAGTGCAGTGAACGTGAGAGAAAGTTCTGCGATCCACTTGGGTTTTCTACCTTACTTTGTTGCCTCACTAGGGATAAACAAAAATACCATGCTACCGGAGAGTGGATGTGACCTTGGCCACTATCTCCATGACTAGATCTAGCATGTTCTTATTTTAACTTCATGTCATTGAACTTATTGCTATGCTCTGATTTATCTTAATTACTAAGGTGTTATGATTTAGTTCGCATCTTGGTGGAGCATAAGAGAGAGAACAACTTATACTTGAGATCTCTATGTTAGGACGTGATGCCCATATTATTAATAACTTGTCAAACCATGTCTTGCCATCTTACATGTTAATTTTAGTGTTCCATTGTCTACCACGTTATCAAGAGAGAGTGCATTTGTGAAACCATGAACCCCGGTCCATTTTTAATCATAAGAAACACCTTTCCAACACTTTTATCACCACTTTTGTTTGCTGCCATTATTAAATCCGAAAATACAAAAAACTTTTACATCTTGCATTCATCATAAAAAACCCAAAAATATCATTTATCATTACTACCACCATCCTTGCATATTTATTTACCATCATTGCATATTTACTATGTTTGCATGCATATTATTTTATTATCATTCTCACACCTTGTGCTTGACAACCACTTGGTGAGGTTGAGGGCACAAAACAATTTATTTTGTTGCAGGTTCTCAAGAGAAGGATAAGGAGATAACACCTGAAATACTGGTTCCCCGAGAGTTCGATATTAAACCCTCGAGTCACCCCTCGTGGGGAAAACTGTCTTCCACTACTACATACACTCTGCACTTGGAGTCTCAACCTAACCCATTTACTTTTCACGCAGGTAACCACACGAAGGGCCGTCAAGACTGTTTTCTGGCGCCGTTGTGGGGTAACTACGTGAAGGGCCATCAAGACGTTTTCTGGCGCCGTTGCCGGGGAACCATAGCTGAAAGGTTTATCCAAGGATCACTCACATCAAGTCAACTTCATCACCAACTTGTGTAACAACCTAAGCTTGGGGAGTTGCACCTACGTGAGCATCATCTTATCCATCTTTACCTACAATCATTTTATTTTGTTTTGTTCTTGTCTTGCATATCATCTTTATATTTCGGTTTGCATATTTATATTCAGTTTTGCATTTTTGTGTTGCATTTGTTATTTCGAGTTGCATTAGTGTCATTTTACTTTCAGTTTTGCATAAAAAATTAAAAACACATAAAAACTTGTTAAAATGGGAGATAGAACTAAATTGTGTGACTACACAAACACTCCTAATGATCAATTTATTGCTAAGCCTATCACCACACCTGAGATTACTGCTGAGAGCTATGAAGTTAGTCCTAGTTTGTTAAACTTGATAACTAGGGAACAATTTGGTGGTAGTGCTGTTGAGGATGCCTCTATGCATCTTCATGATTTTATTGAAATCTGTGACATGCAAAAGTTTAAAAATGTTGAAAGTAATGTCTTAAAACTGAAGTTATTTCCTTTCTCACTTAGAGGAAAAGCTAAAGAGTGGCTACATTCATTACCTACTGGTAGTATTAATTCTTGGGATGATTTAAAAGAAGCTTTCATTAAGAAATATTATCCCCCTGTTAAAATACTGCAAAATAGAAACAATATCCTCTCTTTTAGGCAAAATGAAAATGAACATGTTGCCATGGCTTGGGATAGGATTAAACTCATGCTTAGAACTTGTCCATCACATGGGGTTAATGAATGGACCATTTTACACTCTTTTTACAATGGTCTAAATTACATGTCTAGAAATATACTTGATTCAGCTGCTGGAGGTGCTTTCATGGGAAAAACTATATTAGAAGCTAAGAACATTTTGGAAAGTATCTTGCAAAATTATAGTCAATGGCATACTGATAGAGCACCTAGTTCATCTAAGAAAGTGAACTCTATAGAAGAAACAAATGATTTGTCATCTAAAATGGACACCATTCTTGCTTTTATTAATAAACAAAATTTTGAAAATATGCCTTTGCAAGAACTAGTTGGTAATAATCCTGAAAATGTTGATGTCAACTTCATTAGGAACTATGGTAATAATGGGTATGGTAACAACAATTATAACTCTTATAATAAGCCCCCATATGTTCCAAACAAATATACCACTAGTAGTAATGTTTCTAGTGATTTGGAAAACACCATTAGATCATTTATATCTACTCAAAAGGAGCTCAATAAGGAGTTCATATCCAAATTCGAAAAACATGATATTTTGTTTGAAAGAGTAGATCAACTCACTAAGGAAGTTTCCTCATTAAAGAACATCATTATATCTCAAAAAGAGAAAAAAGTTGAGGAAGTTAAAATGCTTAGTGAAGTTAAGGAACCATTTGTTGATTTAGAGAAGTGTAGCTTGCATGAATTAATTTCTATCTTACAAAAATTTGCAAGTGATCCTTCTGTTAATATTAACCAGCTGGTTTTGGTTCCTATATTGCTAATCATGTCTTAAAAGAAAAGATTGCTAGGTACAATCAAGAAGCTATGATACCACCTAAGCTTGGGGATATATGGATCCCTAAGGTACTAGTAACCATTGGAAAAGAGACACACCATGCCATTTTAGATCTAGGATCTAGTGTCTCTATATTATCTAAAGAACTATATGAAGTCCTTGAACTTAAAAATATTGAGAAATGCTCTATTGAACTTGCACTTGCTGATGATTCCATTAGACATGCTCTAGGAAAAGTAAGTGATGTTATGGTAGAGTTACACATGACTTTTGTGCCTGTTGATTTTCTAATCATGGACATGGGGAATAAAACCTCTAGTCCTATTATTTTGGGAAGACCTTTTCTTCGTACTACAGGTGCCATTATTGATTCAAAGGAAGGGAATGTGAAGTTTCAGTTTCCACACAAGAAGAGCATGGAACACTTCCCAAGGAAGAGGGACACACCAAGGTTCAAGCTCCCTCATGAGCTACGTCCCCTTTGATTATCAAGTAAGTAAGCCTAGCTATATGGCTATAAAGAAAGCGCTTTACGGGAGGCAACCCGGTTGTTTTTGTTTGAGATTTTCTTTGAGTCCTCTTGCTGTAACAAGAGAGTAGTTTGTTAGTTTTGTTTCTGGGATTTTTAATAAAGAACCAAGTTTTACCTATTTTGGGTTTGAAAAGTTGCTATTCATTTTCGGAGAGTTTTCTGCCTGCACGAAGTCTGTGCACGGTTTGATTTTTCATTTTTTATCTGTAACTCCGATTGAGCTGTAATTTGAACTGTAGCTTCAACTTTTCATCCTCTGTATACGTGATTTTTTCAGATTTTTCTGACGAGTTTAAGTAGGGTAGAAAAATGCGTTTTGCTGCTGCTGTTTTTTGGACAGATTCTGTCTTGATATTGTTTGATGCATTCTTTGAGCTTTTTGCTTGAATCTTTTTGATTCAATTGAGTTTATGAGTAGGCATACAACATTATATACTCTCTGGACATTCATATGAATTTTTGCCTAAGGATTTTATGCAGCAAGGAACCTATTTGTTTATCACTACTAATATCACCCCACAGAAAAGAAATGGGAGAAACGGTGTTTTGAAGTTTTTTCACAGGGATTAGAGGAGCTGCACCAAGAGCTATCCAAGGATGGTGAAGACCATAAGCTTGGGGATGTCAAGACAACCCCACTAGACCAACACACTCTCGGTTTGCACACGTCTAACTTCTGTTTTTCGATCAAAGCACTTTATCGTATAAACTTGGAGCGTCTGTTTTTTTTGCTTTTGTTATTTCGGTTTGATAATAAGACCACCACTATCATTTATATATGAGAGAGCTACTGGAAGTTTGGGTTGAATTATGTTGGATGCTATTAAATATATTGGGATAGGGATGTTTGAGTTGATTTTAAAAGATACATATAGTTGCATAATTCATGTGCTTTGAATGAATGTTAATTTGCAAGAGTGTTGTCAAGAGCTATCTTTTACCATGTTTAGATGTTGAATTTTAACTTTACTTGGTTTAACATGGATTGATTAGTTCTATGGACACTTATGCATGCATTTAGATGGTCAACTTTCTCCCTATTGCTAGCCCAAAAATTACAACAAGTAAAAAGCTTGTTTCCCAACACCTTCAACCAAAGTTTTTCCAGTGAGTCCACCATATCTACCTATTAGCTTTATGCTATTCCAAGTATGTTTATCATGTTATATTGTGTTATCTACATTTCTGAATTTAAATGCTTATGTTATTGATTGTCATGGGAAAAATTGGTTAAAAGCTCTCACGAACTTGATGCACAATTTACTTTTATTGCATTTAATAAGCATGAACCATTGTGATTAAAATTATGAAGTTGTGGGCTTGACAATTGTTTTGGTTGGGAGTTAGCCCATATGTGCTGTCACATGGCAAGCTTTCAACATTGCACTTATTTATATTTAGTTGATGTCATGTACTTTTGTTTATGGATGCCTATCATGGGTGAAATGAATGTGAATACTTAGTAATGGTTTTGTGGAAGTAACTTATGTATCTCTCCTCTCTATGAGCTTCACTAATTAGTACTGTATGAGCTGCTGAACATGATTACGGTCATCTATGTAATTCCTTTGTGGTGGATCTTTATTATGAGTTAATACATGTTTGAGATTGCAATGGTTTTGTTTCAGTTATGAAAGTAGATGCATATTATGTACCCTGTTCTTATTTACTTGTCATGATCAAGCATATTTATGAGAGCATGTGAGGGGGAACGTGTGCATTAGTTGGAGTAACGGGGGTGGCTAGTGCAGTGAACGTGAGAGAAAGTTCTGCGATCCACTTGGGTTTTCTACCTTACTTTGTTGCCTCACTAGGGATAAACAAAAATACCATGCTACCGGAGAGTGGATGTGACCTTGGCCACTATCTCCATGACTAGATCTAGCATGTTCTTATTTTAACTTCATGTCATTGAACTTATTGCTATGCTCTGATTTATCTTAATTACTAAGGTGTTATGATTTAGTTCGCATCTTGGTGGAGCATAAGAGAGAGAACAACTTATACTTGAGATCTCTATGTTAGGACGTGATGCCCATATTATTAATAACTTGTCAAACCATGTCTTGCCATCTTACATGTTAATTTTAGTGTTCCATTGTCTACCACGTTATCAAGAGAGAGTGCATTTGTGAAACCATGAACCCCGGTCCATTTTTAATCATAAGAAACACCTTTCCAACACTTTTATCACCACTTTTGTTTGCTGCCATTATTAAATCCAAAAATGCAAAAACACTTTTATATCTTGCATTCATTATAAAAAACCCAAAAATATCATTTATCATTGCTATCACCATCCTTGCATATTTATTTACCATCATTGCATATTTACCTATTGTTTGCATTGCATATTATTTTATTATCATTCTCACACCTTGTGCTTGACAACCACTTGGTGAGGTTGAGGGCACAAAACAATTTATTTTGTTGCAGGTTCTCAAGAGAAGGATAAGGAGATAACACCTGAAATACTGGTTCCCCGAGAGTTCGATATTAAACCCTCGAGTCACCCCTCGTGGGGAAAACTGTCTTCCACTACTACATACACTCTGCACTTGGAGTCTCAACCTAACCCATTTACTTTTCACGCAGGTAACCACACGAAGGGCCGTCAAGACCGTTTTCTGGCGCCGTTGTGGGGTAACTACGTGAAGGGCCATCAGCATCCTACTGCGAGTAGCCCATGGGAGGCTTGGCTCAGAGCTACCACTGCTCGAGCCCCATGGTCGCAGTTGTGCTGTGCTCGTGTTCGTCGTGCTCCAGTGGAACCCTCCAGAGTTGCACAGGCACTGCCTTGTCGTCTGTGGAGCTACTGCCCTGGACTCGAGGTACAATCCTCTTCTCTCTCTCTTTTCTCTCTGCTACTACTCGAATTCGAGCTACTGGTACTGTAAATTTTAGGGTACTTACCCGTAGGATTTAATTAGGTGTTGGTCTTGCTGTTCTAGGCTTACTTCACTGAGCTAATGGGATCGGACTTGAGGAATCGATGCTAGACTAATACCTAGATGGCCTTTTCATTTATGTGCACTGTCTACTGAAGTTATTTATTCAGTTTTTACAATTGTTCGTCTAGAGGTGAATGGTGTAGATCTTTCATTCATGACCTTCACGGTTGCAATGATCGATCTGTGGATTTATTCCACACAAAAGTGGGGAATTTCCTCAGACATGCTCTGAAGCTTTGTAAGAGCATCAATTGCTCAAACTTGTGTAACACCAGCTAAGGATGAGCTTTAGCTCTGAAGTTTTGCAATAAAAATTGCTATGCATGCTTAGCTTGCCAATTTACCTCTCTGTGGTGCATATAAACATTTATAGGGTGTTCTGTTGCGTGTGACATCTCCTTTGAGAATACACATGCACAAAATATCCCTTTTTATGTTTTATGTGCTCAGTGTATCCTAGTACATCAAGCATAGATTTTACCAATAAATTGGTAGCTTACTTGGAATAAAATCTGATAAGAACAGATACAACGTGTCCCTGTCCCTTTAGTGCAAGTGATGATCCAAATACAGTGTAAAGCACTGCTGGATACTGATGCCTACTCCAGATCTCTCTCCTCTCATTCTTGAGAGCATGAGAGCATGTTCTGTTGGATGTTAAACAAATATAACATCCTCCAGAGCAAGATCATGAACTCATGATCAACTATAACCTGCTGTATGGAGAGTAGCGAGAGTCTTCTGGCTCTGAACAACCAGCTTCTTGTGGTAAGCCTCCTCCTCCTCGCTGCTTGACCTATTCCTAGAAGCTTTCTAAGAAATAAAAGGGTTTGTGCTTCTTGTGGGTGCTGAAGTGTGTGATCTACACCACTAAGTGATGAAAGGTATGGTGGCTGTGATGAAAATGGTGTATGGATGCGAGTGGGTGTGCATTTGCTTGCTGCCACTCGTAGGTCATGTATATATAGGTGCTTGGAGGTCGGTTGTTGACTATCTGGTGTATTGACACCTAGATAAATGCATGTGATGACTGTGCTGCTTCCATGGATCACTATTGGTTCAAGTTTCCTAAGTTTGGAGTCGGTTTGCTTAACAAATATTGCCGGAGAAGGTTGCCTCCTTTGTTGACTCCTTTTTCAGCTTGTGCTTGTCGAATTGGGCAGGTTCAGTCCACCTTAGCACCATGTATGCACCACCTGTGTGCCACATGAGCTCCACGAGTGCCTTTGCTAAATTCCAGTCGGTTCCCTGGTGTCTCCACACTTCTTTGGACTGTCTCAGTCCCCTATGTCTGTGTTTATCTGATTTGTGACTAAAATTCCTACGAATTTAGTTGGTTTTTGAATTCAAATGAATTCAGTGGGCTTAGGTCTTCTAAAGAATCCAGTTAAATGTCAGTGTCAACTGAGATATCTAAATCATTTGGTTTGTGGATTTTAACTTCTGCCTTTCGATTTCATATTTGAATTTGGCTAGGTGGAGGACTTTGAAACAATCTGGTTGCTTGTTCATATTCTGAGCTATTTGATCATGTTTATAACTATGCCTTTGCCCCTGTTGATTGCTGGTATTCCTTTAGTCGAGCAAAACATGATCAACATGGTTCTTGTCCTTTGTTGCCTTCGGTTTAAATGGTTCTGCTGCCCTCTAGCACCAAAACATGATCAACCAAGTGTTGATCTTGTTCCTGCCAACTTCTAAAATCAAAATGCCATCACCAACAAATGGTCGCAACATTTTCTCTTTGCTTGTGTGCAGGTACCAAGACCTCAAGACTTACAAGATCAAGAACTAAAATAGCTAGGTTTAGTTTCTAGGAAATATTCCTATGTAATTTTCTTTTATCGGGATTTGATGTAAACCTTCGGAAATTATTCCTTGTAATATTTCTGTAACAATGTGTGTAAAGAATGAAGATAAGAAATAAAGAATTTCCACTTCTGTTTCTATGTGTTTGCCTAAGGATTTCAAATCCTGGTTTTGAATTTTCTCTTGTCAAATGTTCAAATTGGTCAAATTTGAATTGTGACTCATTGTTTTGTTGAGAAATGAGGTGAATATAAATACAAGATATACTTGTGTAATGATTTTGAATTCGTTAAGATTCACTTCAAAAAAATTGAAACTAAGGATTTAAGTTTATTTCAACCCCTCTCGACAACCTTGTCGAGTGTTGATCACCTCACGTCCCTTTTTCACAAAAGCGCGAAATTTATCCCAAATTTCAAATGCATGTATGCAAGTATGCACAATTTTAATTTCTACCCTTCGGAAGTGCTATAACTACGGGTCCTTACGGAAAGGATGGATCTCGATTCTTTTGTTCATGCCATACCGAGGAAGATCTTAGATAGACATGGTGTACCATGGAAGTTCGAAAGCTTTGAAAGGAAGCATATGCTTCATATTCGCGTTCTCAACTTACGTGGGAGCTTATGCTAGAGTTACTTTCACCTCACTGTTCCATCCGAGCACGCGCGATACCGCAAAACAGTTTTTCGTGATTTATCTCACATATGATTTTGGCATACAAACTTTAAATATAATAACAATAAAAATCAAACATATTATTGTTTTGGAATCACACCAATACAGTAATGATCTCAATTACAATAATTGTTCAAATCCAAATAATTAAACAAATTACGAATGGTCTGGAACGCAAAGAATGGTTTAAATTACACATGGACACAATGTAAATAAAGTTAAGAAAATGCAGACATTCCCCATATAATTTCCACTGATATTCAATAAGACCATTACAAAGTTGGCAATGCATAGTATGATTTTCAATATGACCGTAAGTCTCAAGAAAAACTTGGATCTGGTCGGGTTTCTGGTAGTTTGACACGGCTAGCAGCATTGTCAAAAATAAATAAAATCCAAGACACAATCCGTCTCATACTTGATGATCATATTGTGTAGAATCACACATGCCGTCATGATTTTGAGAGTGATTGCTTATCACAGAAACGAGCAGGACCTACCAAGGTTACAACACACCAAATGCTTTCTCAGATTATCCTTTTGACATGCTTCTTGGGCTGCGGCAAAACCAGATTGCTTTTTACCTTGATGATGTTGTATGGTCTTCACAAATGGTGACCATGAAAGATAGATGTCATCGGCTATATAATACCTTTATTATAGTCATGTCCTGCATATTGGGCTCGATCCTCCTCACACGGCATGCTACGTTAAACCATGGTGCACTTAGGGCATCTCCAACCTAGGCACGCATACGGACAGGCCCAGTCCGAATCTGTCCGGACGGACAGGGGAGCTGCTCCAACGGGCCACCGCATGCGGACCGATGTCCGCGCGGACACGTTTTTCGCCCCAAACCTGGCCCAAGTTTGGTCCACGTTTGGGGAGAAACGGACAACCTCCCGGTCCGCCCTATGTCGTCCCCTGTCCGCCTTGGGCCCAGTCGGCAGCGACACAACCCCGCCCCTCCCACCCCTTCCACATCTCGACCGGTCGTCGCCTGGTCCGCACTCGTCGCCGCCTGATCCGTCCTCGCCGCCGCCGTCCACTCTCGTCGGCCGCTACAACCGGCTGCCCTTCGCCGCCGTTTGCGTCCTCGGCTGGGATGCCCTTTGCCGCCGTTTTCCTGTCCCGGGGTAGCTCTCCACCGGCCGCCTTCCTCTCATCTTCTTCGGCCCCGGTACTCGCAAGATTAGCCCGTCCCCGGCCTCGAGGACACCGCGGGGAAGTCGGAGGACAACCTTCTCGCCGGGATACTTCTGTAGGCTCGGCCGTTGGCTCGTATTCGGCCGCGAAGTCCACCGCCCGGAAGGTGTTCGACGGAAGGTAGAGGAGACTCCTTCTCTTCTTTTTTGCAAATTAGATACAAGTGCTTTTGCATAATTTGATTGTTCCTTTTGTTTAGATGGATACTGATGATGAGTTCTTCTACAACACCTTCATCGATACGTCGGACGAGTCATCGGATGATGATACCGAAATCATGATGGTCGCGGCAACTCTCATCCACAAATTCAACGAGGCCGCACTAACTCGGCATGTCGGCTCGGTCATTGGAAGGGCGCCGGCGTTGGATCGTGACCGGGAAACGGGTCACTTCCAACTTTGGAAGGATTATTTCCACCTCGTCAAGCCAACATATCCGGCCCACAAGTTTCGTCGCCGTTTTCGGATGTCAAAGCCTGTGTTCATACGTCTACTCGAAGGAGTGAGGGCATATGATGACTACTTCGAGGCCAAAGCAGATGCACTTGGTACGTATGGTTTCTCTTCTTATCAGAAGTGCACTGCAGCTATACGGATGCTTGCATATGGAGTAACTGGTGATCTCGTTGATAAGTACTTGCGCATGAGCGAGTCCACTTGCCTACAGTCCATGTATCGGTTCTGCGAAGCTGTAGTTCAGGTGTTTGGTGCTGAATACTTGAGAGAGCCAAATGTTGAAGACACTGCCCGCCTTCTGAAATACTTGAGGTTTTTGGTGCTGAATACTTGAGGTTTTCCTGGAATGCTCGCAAGTTTGCTCAGCAGCAAGAAGCATGCCGGAAGGATGTGGAGCGAACATTTGGTGTGCTCCAATCTTGGTTTGCTATTGTTCGACACCCTGCAAGAACATGGAGCAAGAAGGTCATGTTGGAGGCGATGACTGCTTGTGTGATCATGCACAATATGATCGTTGAGGATGAGCGTGATGATGCGAGGCTATTCGATCAGGGATGGGAATTTCAGGGTGAGTTGGTTGAGCCTACTCCTGGACCGGCGTCGTTCCAGCAGTATATGCACGTGTATCATGAAATGCGTGATAAGCCCATCCACATACGTCTCCAGAATGATGTGATTGAGCATATGTGGACTCATCTGGAAACCAATAGTGGCCTCCTCCTTATTTCATTTTCATTGCATGGACTATGTTATTTATTTATATGTACGAACTTTATTGTAATATTTGACCATATTTTTTACTTATTTGTGAACTATTGATATTTTAATTTGTTCAATATTGTGTATTTAATTTGTTCAATATTGTGTATGTACAAATTCCTGTTGAAAATAGCCAAAAAAATATGGCATATGCCGGACCAGGGCACAAAATGCGGCCGGCCGTTGAGGGCACCCCACCCCAAACGGATAGAGGTCCAGAATATGTCCGAGATCCGCCTCAAACGGACAGATTCTCCGATTTTTTATCCGTATGCGGGCCTGGGTTGGGCATGCGGGTCGGGCATGCCCTTACCCAACGTACAGGACCACGGTGCAATTTTCCTGGAGATAATTGTTACCGTAATTGTTAGTCTCCGAGAGGTTGGGAGTGAGATGGGGTTACTTTCACTCACCACTTCGCAGTTCGCACGTCTGCACGGCTAGCTGCACCTGTCGCGGGGCTTTAAATTCGACGATCTGCTCAGCTTAGGTCACTGCACATGTGGCCGATAAGCAACACGAAACAGATTTCCGCCGAGGCCTTTACTCCTCACTGAGGTCAGATGCTGCTGCTTGCAGTTATCTCTTCATCGCAGCATGCACGATCACGAACTCGAGTCTGAGCTACATTCACTGCGGTCGGAGAAAATATAACGGGCAATTGCAGTTCTAGCCGTTCAAAATCGAAGCTCGAGAAGCATCCCATCCAGCTGGAGCCGCTGCTGCTTTGCTAGTGGTCTGTCAGAGCTTGTCCGAACATTAAGGTCGCAGGTGTAATGTGATGGCCTAAGACTAGCCCCAACGCTGGTATCATAAGCAGTAACATAATCTCCAGCTCAGCAAAAACGCTGACGTGGTGGACAATTAAGGAAGAGAGAGAGGGATACGGTAACATAAGTGGATACGGTATCATAGCGCAGGTTACGATAAAAAATAATGCCAAAACGATCCCATGCGCCTCCTTCTTCCTCTCGCTTCCTCGGTCTCTCCCCGAGCTGTTTCTCCACTCGTGCCCAGCAGCCAGCAGCCTCCATCCTCCTCTCTGCTCTCCGTCCTCCCGTTGGCGGCGGCGCCGGCCGGCGGCGCAGCTGAATCATGGCGAAATCCGGCCAGCGCAAGGGGACGGCGCAGGTCCGGCCGTCGGCGACCTCACCACGACAGCAGTTCACCGGCGCCCCGACGAGCTCCTGCGCCAATCCTTTTCCACCACCGCACCACTACCCCGGGCCCCCGGCGAGCTCATCCGCGAACCCTGTGACGCCGCCGCACTTCTACCCCGCCCCTCCGACGAGCTCCTCCACGAACCCCTCTTTGAATCAATGGTAAGTTCATACTTTGTGTATCTCGGTGTGATTTTCTTAAATCTGATTGCTAGTCTGATTCCCCCAAGAAATTCACACAGCCTAGAGGCGTTAGAGCATAAAAGCTAGTCAGATCTCGCCATGGACTAATTTAGCATGTCTATATAGCTCTCTGCCTACAGGAGGCTTCTCGTGTATCTTTATATAAAGATTTGATTGATGTTATGTAAAGATTTGATTCAGCTATGATTTAGTTGTACTTGATCTGATTTTTAAAGGTGATTAGCATGTGAATATTTTGGTTCAGATTGTCATATACTTCTTCTTTAGATTGTCATGATTTTTCAAAGTTGCTATTGCTTCACTCATGAATTATGATACTTCACACTTGTAATAGGAGGCCATTGTATACCCCTGCACCTGAAGGTTTACTTAATTTTGGACAATTCTCGCCAATGCACATGTATAATTTTCAACCACCGCCAATGCATCATCATGAAGAATATGGAGTCCTTGCTATTTCCAGAAGGAGATTCAGGTACAGAAACAGTTCATTGAGATGGCACTTTATTTTTTTCTGCTGGTCTTTACTCAGTTTTTTTCATGACCATCTACTGACTATTCTGTTTGCTGACTGTTTGACAAGGTGGTCAAGGGGAATAGAAGTGAAGCAGCTATTCGGTTGATGGCTACTGTGTGTGTGAACCTGATGGCTACTTGTGTGTGTGTGTGAATCTGATGGCTTGTGTGAACCTGATGAATTTTAATGATATTATATTGGCATTTTACTATTTATTATAGATCCATTTTATTTTGTGTTCTTGAAATTATCCTTGCGTACTAACAAATAAAATTTCTTATTGCTACATGCCACAAATAGATCACAAAGTGAAGTACTAGTATAGATCCCACAAAATAATAAATGAAAGCCTATATGTTACTACACTTATGATACTACCCATTGTGGAGGTAGTAACATAGAGTAGTATCATATGCATGATACTACTCTATGTTACTCCCCATTGTGAGTAGTCTAAATGGTCACCAAAGTGCTGAATTGGTGAGTAAATGGCCCAACAGTTTACGTGGCGCAGGTACTGTATATATCAGTGAATACTGTACCGAGTACTGCGTCGTAGGGAGTGTCTGCATCTGTATTTCCCGTGGGAAATGCTGGTACCTCTACCAGAAACCAGCGAGAAAGCAAATTTTCGTCATCAACAGATTAAACCGGTGAGGTTTTCTTCCAGAACAGGTTACTTAACAGCGTCTCCTGATTGTCATTTCTCCAAACGATCGGGAGAAAATAAGACAGCGAAATCGTCTAGTTCTTGCAAGTGCAACAAGAGGCCAGGAGCTGGAGGCCGGATCACTTTATGACGGTTGCCGATCTTGCTGCAGGAGTGCCTTAATTGTTGAAGCAGAAGGTACCAACAGACGAGTAATTTGCACATGTAGTCTCGAACAGGTGTCACGGGCGTAGCAATCGAGCTCAAACTCGGTAAGTTGCAGATGCAAGGGAGCCGATTCGTCCGCCCAATTATTGTACATGTCTTGCCAGTTTTGCCATATTCCCCCACGCAGAGGAAAATTACTATGATGGTCTGTCAACGATGTAAAAAGGGGAAATGCAGGAAGCTCTGACGGTTCATTCAGAATTTAGAAATGGACGATGTGGCTGTGAACGATGTAAGAAAAAGGAGAAACGCAGGAGCTTTGATGGTTCATTCAGAATTTAGAAATGGACGATGTGACTGCTGGATGCTTAGCTCATGCTGTCGATCAGCTGTTGAGGGAAAAAAGGACTAACTGTTGAACTAACCCATTGTTAGTCTGTGTTTGATCATCAGATCCAGGACGTGATAGTAGCAACATGATAGCATTATAGAAAAACACAATAGGAATAAGCCAATAGGGTTATCTGGTTTGCACGGACACACCTCTATTGGGTGGCCTTTGATTGATCCTCTTTATACAATATACTTCGGCCAAGCCGGATATACATGGATACAACAAGGTTGTTACACCTAAGAATACGACGGTTAGTATTCTAACTATGTACTTGACATAGTACAGGTAAATTATACGGCAAGCAAAATGGGTCGTTTAACTAACACTAGTTAGCGTGCACGTGCAACGCACGTAGTATTTAACATGTCATTTTGACAAACCAATCCAATGAATTTTGCACATTAGAATATTACGATATAAAATGAAAGGTTTGTCGCTAATTTAGTACAACACTTTTCAGGAAGTAACATGAGCAAGTATGAGGTAGGGGGGCCATGTTAAGTTCGCCAACTTTCAGCTACTTGTTTCGTGCAGAAATCATTGACATGCAAAAAAAAATCATTTCTCCGAAGTAGAGTTGACATTGGACAACTGAATGTAGATCGTAAGTTTGAATATGTCCGGAAAATGGAAAAAAAATCATGTCACTGTTCAGGTATACCCTTCTCCCGCAGAATGGTTTCCATGTGTCTCGAAAAAAGTGGCTACAATCTTTAATTTTCAAATAATATTTTTCCTCCTCTATATTACATACATCTGACAACATTTTTTGCACCCTCGCTTCATTCAAGGTAGCCTTTTAACTGAAAAGGTTACCATCCAAATTAAAACCATATATAAAAATGAGTTAAACGCGTCAGAAGTCACGAAGTTGCCACCGATGAGCGTTTTGGTCACCAACTGGGAAAACGTCAAGTTTTGGTCACGAAGTTGCATGGATGAGCGAATTGGTCACTCGGTGACGTGGCAGTTTGTTTTTTTACAAAAAACACCCTATATTTTTTTCTTTTAATTGTTAGATCCTTTTTCGAGCCAATGCAGGCCGGCTCCAGCACGGTGGCGGGGGCGAGCCAAAGCCTGGCGGCGGCGGCGGCGATGTTCGTGTCCTGCGGCAGGAGCCGCGCGCCGGCGGGGCGGACGGCCAAGAACGAACCGCCGGACGGGTCCAGACGGAGGTGCTGGAGCGAGCTCAGCACGTCGTTCACGGGTGACCCGATGCCCAACCAGGAACCGCGGCGGCGACCTGGGCGGGGACTCTGCCGGCTGGATGGAGTGCCCCATCGGCGCTGTGGCCGCCTTCGCCGGCTTCGGGGAGGCCCCGCCGGAGCGGCTGGAGCCCATGCCCCCGCCCGCCGACCACGTGCTCGCGTTGGCGTTGGCGGTGCACCGCGCGCGGTCCAAGCGGACGCGCGGCTCTGCCTACCCGCGCCGTTCCGCGCCCGAGAAGGAGGAAGACATGGAGCTGGACGAGGAGGAGATTTGGCAGCCGCCGGCGCCACCGTCGCCTCCGCCGATGTGGATGCGCTCCCCGACTCCCCGCCTCCGCCCGGGTCGCCCCCGCGAGCACAGAGCGTGGTGCCTCCTCCGCCTTCGTCGCCCTGCAGGGTCCACTTGGGGCCGGCCATCGCCCCGCCACCCGAGATCAGCTCGCCACCACCACCCGGGTTCAGCTCGCCACCACCACCAGGAGCCGGCCTGCATTGGCTCGAAAAAGGACCTAACAATTAAAAGAAAAAATTATAGGGTGTTTTTTGTAAAAAAACAAACTGCCACGTCACCGAGTGACCAATTCCCTCATCCATGCAACTTCGTGACCAAAACTTGACGTTTTCCCAGTTGGTGACCAAAACGCTCATCGGTGGCAACTTCATGACTTCTGACGCGTTTAACTCTATAAAAATTAGCTACATCTTTGGTTCTGATAAGCCATATCACCGGAAAGAAATTACAGATAATATTCTTCTAAGAATCAAGGTGCACCACTGAAGGGCTTATCTTTCCTGTTAAAATTATCATCATGGCTAGACCAATTGATGGCAAGAGATTGTGAATAAAAAAAACAAACTCGCCTAATTGAGCGACGAAAGTCCCAGAATTCTACATGGCGGCATGGTGCGCCACCTAGCTGGTTCAGTGCAGTCGAACAAAGGTTACAACATCCATGACCATAGGTCCATTTCAGCAAACAGCTATTTTATCACAATGTAAAACATACATAGACTTCCAGGAAGTTTCAGAGACCAAAAGCTATAGGTTGGGTGAAGTGAGTCACTCAGCAGTTATTTAAATATATGCACAGAGATTGCTACAATCATCAGTGCCACAGATTGTATGCCCTATCATCAGTTCATTGAGTATCATTTCAGCTTATATCATCCTGCAAATGTGGATGAGCAAGGTTGCGCGCTCCTCCTTGGTCACTAATGTACATGAGCTGTGGAAAAGCGATCAATCTGCATGTTAATCACGCTCTGCACTGCTTGCACACAGAACTCTCCAGATCTAAGTCTGCCTGAGCCGTGCTAAAAAGTTGGTGAGCAGCACATACATTTGAATGCAGTTTTGTATCCAAGGAAATACCAGGGTGACTGAGTTTTACATATACATTTACAGGGAAGAAATTCCTATGGAAAAGGTGGACCGAAGCTGGACTAAGGTACCACACGTGCTTTACATGGACAGAAAGATGCCCAGGAAGACAGCCTAAACTCTGAACTAAGCTTGGCTTGAAAATTCTCGCTGTAGTACGAAAAATAATATTGATGTATACTTGACATTTGACAGCACTATATCTTTCACTTGTCAAAGATAATTAAGGTATGCATAAGCTTCCGCATTTCCTGCATCAATGCTTTACATATCACTGTTACACAAATGAAACTGATATCTAATTTGCACCAATGCATTCTGCGTCGCAAATAAATGTCTCATTATCATTGGATCAAAAGATTCTCGCTAACCCTGAAGATGGGCACGGTGAGAAATTAATTCTAGATCAAACTGGAAATATTTCGTATGCATGAAAATCTGGAAACTATTTCCGAACCAATATGGTTGAGCTGATTGTTGTATAAAATTTCTAACTTGCACTACATCAACCACAATCACTTACCTTTTCCTTGAGGCACACAAGAGAATGAAACAAAGAACAGTATATGCAGCACGTACTTG
Source organism: Poa pratensis (assembly GCA_947311845.1). Lineage (NCBI taxonomy): Eukaryota > Viridiplantae > Streptophyta > Magnoliopsida > Poales > Poaceae > Poa > Poa pratensis. The sequence goes on from CAMZMU010000033.1 coordinate 77,007,906, forward strand.
TATGCTATGTTCTTCATCTGCAAATGATACCTTCTTGGATCTGTCGTCGTCTCTATCGTCATTAGACTGAAATTGAGGAAATTATTAAACGTCTAAACTTGGTATAGTGTTTGCTTATTAGACACACCTGGCTATTTCTAAACTTGGTACATTGGTTAATATAGTATCCAATGGAACCTGTTTGTATAAGACTTACTCTATGCAGAAGGCATTGTCGTAGATCTCCAGATCCAAATAAACAAAATGAAAGATTTCTTTTGCAATTTTATTGTCAATGCTGCGTTTTCGTACATCTTATAAATGCCATCTGGGCATAGACATTAGAGATGATAATCCAGTACTAAGTTATATCAAAACATTGATTTGTTTTATGCCAATTGCTCCGTTTCAACAATACAGTATGGTAGAATCGCACATGGAAACACACAGAAGAATAAACTCTGACCGCATTTCCTAGTCGACTCCTTTGCCATTTCCAAATCGTCCTCCAGCTTTCCATCCACTTGTACTTCTGAAACCATTACACTGGACGTCGAAACACCAATTTATCACTAACTTCACGGCTCACTAATTCTCTGAGATATGAACATATCACGAACTCAAATCTCATTGCAACAGATTAACATATTAGTTAGTTTCAATCTCAATTTGACACATCCCAAGAGCTATACCAGACAAATACTACACAAGAAAGCATAGTACATAGTCCTGGGAATCAATTAGGCCCGTGCTAGGAGAATGGGGAGGAGTACATGTGTAAGCCCAAGCAACAAAGATGCAGACGGCTTTCGATCTGGACGCGGTTACGACGTCATGCCTCGGCGGCGGCTCTCGATCCGGACGCGGCTACGACGGTAGGCCCCGGCGGCGGCCTCCATTGGCGAGCAGCGATGGCGCGAGGAAAAAGTCTCCATCCAGATCGCGAGTAGCCGTCCAAGCGCGGGGACAGCATACCTGAGCGCGAGGAATCGGGAGGCAGCGGCATCCGCTGCGGTTTGAGACTTGCACTATGCAGCAGCCGAATTCCTATAATCTTGCCGTAATTTTTTTCCTATTGTTTCAATTTTTTATTGTGAGGGGGGCGCCACGCGCGGAACGTTTCGTCTGCGGCAAAGTTTTCGTCCGCTCAATTAAAACGCTAAACGTACGCATGGTGAGGTTTCGTTGCTATCTTGACCGCTAAATCTGAATTAGGGGGCCTGATCGTGAGGCTTTAATTCCTAGGTGTCGTTGTGTGTACGTTAGACGGGGTGGACGTAGAAAAGAATATGTTTGCTCTTTTATTAGTAGTAGAGATGCATTGGAAATTATATCCAGTTTAGGCTGATTTGATTCAGATGTAAGCATGAAACCATGAGCATGACTGTGTGTCTGCGCTCACTGGTTTTCTGTCCTTTGATCATTTCCCGTCCTATTTAAATACTCCCTCCGATCTATATTAGTGGACACAACTTTATCTAGATACACATGTATCTAGTCTAAATACTTAATTAGATACATATGAATTTAAACAAAGCTATGCCCACTAATATGGATCGGAGGGAGTATTTATATCTGCAGAAGTAACTGGATCTCTCAACTGCTTAATCGGCAGCTCGGGCAAGCAAGCCATGCAGATAACTGAACCGATCAAAAGATTACAGCAGATGGACTAGTATTAATAATGTTAGTTTCATATGAGCCTCACAAGAAGTGTATACTAGATCACCCCCAAGTCCCAACGATGGGAATAACTCGAACTCCTAAATCGTTCCGTGTGAGTGTAAACATTGGTATTAACCGTCACTCTAAGCTCCAGTCTCTTGTACGACATTGGGGGATTTGATCCAGATAGAACTCACACTCGCACGAAGCTGCACTGAGCAAACAAAGTTCCGTCACCGCGCGCGTTTCTCTGAAACTTGATCGCCGTCAGCAGCATCGTGCGATGGGGGCGGCGGAGAGACCGGAGTCGCACGCAGGTAGGGATGAAAACGGAGCGGATACGGACGGAACTGAGTGGTGCCACATTTGTTTTCATATTTGTTTGCGGAAGCGGAAACGAATACAGAAACCTCGGAAACAAATACGGAAACAAAAATTATCGGAAACAGATATGTACCGAATACGGTGCGGACACGGAACAGAAAACGGATGTTTGCCGGAACAAAACAACCCCTTAAATAATGCACGAAAACTCAATCAAACCAACAAAATTGTCAATTTTCTAAGATGAAATAAAATATAACGAGTTATCATGATTACATAATATAGTGTGCATATGCTATCAACTTTGGCAACATTAAGAAACATCTACTATCGTTCTTAACACTAGTGCTACACTGAAATGTCGAACTAACGACTCGAGAGGGACATGATATGCGAGTATATATGGCCTAAACACGGTAGATTCAGATCCTTTTATTTATTTTTATTCATATCATGTAATGTGCCTAAATGTTTCTACTGGAATTACTGGCCCTACTGGATGTGGAAAGCACCGCATAGCAAAAACGGAAAGTTCCGTTTCCGTGGTCATTCCGCCGGAATCTGCTGTTCCGTTTCCGTTTCCGTTTCCACATAAAAGTTTCCGTTTCCGTTTTGCAAAATTCCATTTCCGTTTCCGTATTTCCATTCCGTTTTCGTTTTTCTGCGGAAAAGTCGGAAAGATTCCGCTCCGTTTTCATCCCTACACGCAGGATCGCCGCCGTCCCGTGCGTAGGGAAGAAGAGGCAGTCCCCAGTGGTCAGCCACATTCCAACTCCCGAACTCACTCTCCCGGTTGGTGGCGGTAGCCAGTCTCCTCATTTAAACGGCCCATCTGCCCCCGGTCCTCCCTCCGCCACTATATTTATCCCCACCACGGCACCACCACCTCTGCAGCAGGCAGCAACCGCATACCCCACGCCGGCCAACAACACGCCCTGCCCTGCGCACGCATCCGTACGTACATCTCTACGCTCGCTAGCTTGGCGCAAGGCGGGAGGGTGAAGCAAGTGGCAGAGAGCCGTGTCGTGCGGATCCGAGCCGAGGCGGGCGCGCGAGGCGTACGTAAGTAGAGCATCGACCGGTCATGCCGAGCGCGCCGGGGAGCGGCTTCTCCGGGTCGGTGAAGCTCAAGTACGTCAAGCTCGGCTACCAGTACCTGGTGAACCACTTCCTCACGCTGCTCCTCGTCCCCGTCATGGCCGCCACCGCGCTCGAGCTCTGCCGGCTCGGCCCCGACGAGCTGCTCAACCTCTGGCGCTCCCTCCACCTCGACCTTGTCCACATCCTCTGCTCCGCCTTCCTCGTAGTCTTCGTCGCCACCGTCTACTTCATGTCGCGCCCCAGGCCCGTCTACCTCGTCGACTACTGCTGCTACAAGCCCTCCCCCAGCTTCAGGGTGCCCTTCACCACCTTCATGGAGCACATCAAGCTCATCAGCAACAACGAGAAGAGCCTCCGGTTCCAGACCCGGATCCTCGAGCGCTCGGGCCTCGGGGAGGAGACCTGCCTCCCGCCGGCCAACCACTACATCCCGCCCAGCCCCAGCATGGAGGCCGCCAGGGCCGAGGCGCAGCTCGTCATCTTCAACGCCATCGACGACCTCGTCCTCCGCACGGGGCTCAAGCCCAAGGACATCGACATCCTCGTCGTCAACTGCAGCCTCTTCTCCCCCACGCCATCGCTCTCCGCCATGATCATCAATAGGTACAAGCTCCGCAGCAACATCCGCAGCTTCAACCTCTCCGGGATGGGCTGCAGCGCTGGGCTAATCTCCATCGACCTCGCGCGCGACATGCTCCAGGTAATACCACACTTTGATTAAGTCTCGAAACCGACGACCACTGTCTGTCCCCATTTCACTTCTGAACTTCTACTCCCAACTTCTCACGATATAATGGATGGATGGCAGGTGCATCCCAACTCGAACGCGCTTGTGATCTCCACCGAGATCATCACCCCCAACTTCTACCACGGGAGCCGGCGGGACATGCTGCTGCCCAACTGCCTGTTCCGGATGGGCGCGGCGGCGATCCTGCTGTCCAACCGGCGCCGGGAGTCCCAGCGCGCCAAGTACAGGCTGATGCACGTGGTCCGGACGCACAAGGGCGCGGACGACCGCGCGTACCGGTGCGTGTACGAGGAGGAGGACGAGGAGGGGCACTCGGGCATCTCCCTCTCCAAGGAGCTCATGGCCATCGCCGGCGAGGCGCTCAAGTCCAACATCACCACCATGGGCCCGCTGGTGCTGCCCATGTCGGAGCAGCTGCTCTTCTTCTTCCGCCTCGTGGGCCGCAAGGTCATCAACAAGAAGTGGAAGCCGTACATCCCGGACTTCAAGCTGGCCTTCGAGCACTTCTGCATCCACGCCGGCGGCCGCGCCGTCATCGACGAGCTGCAAAAGAACCTGGACCTGTCGCCGCGGCACGTGGAGGCGTCGCGCATGACCCTGCACCGCTTCGGCAACACCTCCAGCAGCTCGCTCTGGTACGAGCTCGCCTACATCGAGGCCAAGGGCCGCATGCGCAAGGGCGACCGCGTGTGGCAGATCGGGTTCGGCAGCGGGTTCAAGTGCAACAGCGCCGTCTGGAAGTGCCTCCGCGCCGTCAAGACGCCCACCGACGGGCCGTGGGACGACTGCATCCACCGCTACCCTGTCGACATCCCCGAGGTCGTCAAGCTGTGATCGCTGAATCAAGGATGATCGAGCTCAGCTCGCCGCCGCCGTACCCTGCATGTACGTGTCCCCCAAACTTGGAGCTTTGTGGGGGTACTGTTCTTTCTCCTCTCTTCCGTTGCATCTTTCTTTCTTTCTCTGAACTTTCTTTTTCTTCGCGCTACAAATTAAATTAAAAAATGGATTAAATCAATACTCGTGGAATTCGTCACACAAGGAGAGATCATTTCACATCAGATTAAATTAGATGTACCTATATTTACGTTGGAGAACGACGTTGACGTGGGCGTACGTGGTTTTTAAATTGTTCGTGTCACGAATTTCCACGGGAATGAATTTGTAATCCATAAATATTGTAACTGGAGTGAAAGGGATGCAATGCATGCTCTGCTCGTGATGATAGGCATGGTCGGGTGAGTCCTTCGCTGCCTGTCAATTAAATTAAATTAAATTCCTTTCAATTGTATAAATATCCATGATTTTCCTCACACTCAGATTGTTTCCACTCCATGTTTTCCTCACACTCGTATTGTTTCCACTCCATGGTTTCAGTTCTTATTATGAGTGTTGTTGAGTACTAGCACTATACTACTCCCAAGTCCTAACTAGTATTATAAGCCTAAGCACGAGTACCTCATGACCTATATCACGGGTCAACCCACCAAAATACGGATCGCAAAGTAAAAGGACGATCGGACGGCCACGAATATGACTGAGACATAAGCTATGTCTCAGCTAGCTGAGACTTAGCAAAAGCAAAACCGTAATTTTATTCATCTAGCTAGTATCGATCTTCCACCCTTTTAAACCGAATTCATCATACATTATCGGTTTTATTTTTTGAGAGACAATCCTTCAGCATTTTGTTATAGTGGAACTCATGATCCATCCCAGTACCAACTGCAACTAGTACAAAACACAGTGAGCTCACTAATATAACTAGGACCAGACAATATAATCCAGAACTCGATCGAGATCAATCCTTACTAATTACTCCCTCCGTTACTAAATATAAAATGTTTTAAGTAATTTCAATTCTCATTTAGTCAACATGTGAAACACTTGAACCATCTTGTATTTCGGAGCGGACGGAGTAACAGCTAACCCTAACTAGAACCATTTCCTTCTTGGACTCAGAAATGCGTGTACTACATCTTACTGCATGTCTCCCTCCTCTGGACTTCTTCGTGTAGGATTCTCTTTCATGTTTCGTTTTCCTGCCGTCAAAGGCCAGTTGATCAGTAAATGCAGTTCGCTTCATCACTTGCCGTGCCGACAACTTTGCCTGAACAGACTCTTTCGTGCGGATCCCATTTTTCTTTGAACTGGGGGAAAAAAGTCTTCACGGCCGCCGCGCCGGCCCTGCTCGCTGGAGGCTGGAGCACGCACGCACGAACGAACGAGACTCGCTGTGTATTTATGGAAGGCAGCAATCAGCTGATGATGCTACAAGATCATAGCCATGTGATCCGGGTGGGAGACGATCGAGCCGGCCGCGCGCGTGCTAGCCCCACTGCCTATGTCTGGCTCGATCGCGTGGCCAGAGCCACTGACTGACAGGACGAGGGGCTGGCGCCGGCGAGCTCGGTGCGGCGCGCCGTGGATCGTCGTCGCCGGCCGAGGAGGCGTACGTTCCGGGCGTTTGGTACGGGTGTGGCGTTGCGTGGGATGGGGGGCACGGCCGCAGAGGAGGCAGCACAGCTTGGCCTCGCCTGTCGTCGCGGTTGGGAGGCGTTAAATGCGTTGGGCTGGTGCCGGGGTGCGGGCGAGGCTTGGCTGACTTTGCGTGGCCAAGTCACAGCTACAGTACGCTGACTTGGCCACACACAGTCGTCGGATCGTGAATCAAGGGACAAGATCTGAGCAGCACTGTTTCGAAATACTGTTCACGAAACCGTGTTCGGAAACACTGTTTTGCAGAAACTGTTTACAGCGCACTGTAGCGATCGATCTGGACCGTCAGTTCATGATCGAATGGCCAAAATCGTGGCAAAGTCAGCGGGACTGTTCACTCGCTGACGTTGCCACACAAAGGCAGCGAATCCGGAGCGGGTGCCGGGTGGGTGTTGGTTGGCCGCGCCGCGCCGAGCTAGCAAACCAGGAGGGAGCGGCTACCCATCCTTCCTCTCTTCTTCGCCTGTGCGGCGGTTGGCGCGGACGGGGGCGAGTTAATGGCGAGCGAGGCCGGCGTCGGCGTCGGCGTCGCTTTTCCTGTGGGGGAGGCCGTGCTGGTGCCGCCGTGGAAGTGGGAACAGGAGGCGCATTGCGCAACGCCACGCCACGCCAGGCGGATGGAATTTATTGCTCCATCTGGTTCAGGGTTCAGACACAACGGCCTCGGCTTTGGCTTGGTCATCCGTGCGACGCAAAAGGTCTCTCCTTGTCGTGGTGCTCCGATAGTCCTATGATCCTATCCATCGACCGCGCTACTGAGAGCCTATGAAAATGTTTGTTGTTGTTCTTGTTTTGTCTTCGTTTTGCTTGAAATAATGTCTTGAGCTCTTTTTGTTTGTCGTGGTACTACTACGATATTCACCTACATCCTCCATTTACAAATGTAAGACATTTTAACTATTTCAATATTGACCACATATACACTAAACTGAGTGAATATATGTGCAAAATATGTTTATACGAATAAAAAAAGGCTAAAATACCTTACATCAGTAAACGGAGGGAGTAATAGTCTTCCACGGAGGCTGTCCTGGCGCCTCACTTCTATTAGGAGAATAAATGCAAATACAGCTTACTAAAGTGGAATATAATTTTTAGGTCTAAAGAACACGATGGCTTGGGTATGAGGTTTTAGAGATCACAAACAAACAAATGTTAAATAAGCAAGTGACTTCTCAAACCTCTATGGTTTCGTGAATAAAATCGGGGTAAAATCTGTTTGCTAAAAAAGTGAAGTTTTAAACTTTTTAGACAAATAAAGGGTGTGGCAGGGGAGTAATAAATACATTCACTCCAAGTTAAATAGACCCAACATGTCCTCCTTTTTGGAAAAGCCTCATGCTCATTAAACATGGGGTTTTCGGTAAAGTTTTTTGTTGTTGTGGGGAATGGTATGGACACCCGGAAGACATTTAATTGGGTGACGTGCCAATTTCCTATCAATACCCATCTTTGTATAACATTACACACACAAAAATATGTCGAAAAGCACATTTGTAGACCGAGCTCCATGGAGATCGGTACTCCAAAAAAAATTTGAAATCGACATTTTTATGTTTCGAAAAATTTGAAACAAATCTAGGTGTAGGTAACGACGAAATCCACGACCCTGCAAATTTTCAATACAAATTTATTATTAGATTAAGCTACACAAAAATAAAAAATCTGCCAAAGTTTCAAAATTCTGAAACATTTACACATTTTTTTTGTCCAGGCTAAAATACAATGAATTTCATTGATATTTTGCACTGTGGTAGATCTCGATATTATCTACATGAAGGAATTTTTCCGTTTTTTTGAAACATAAATATGTCTTTTTTGATTTATTTTTTTTGGAAAACTGAGCTCCATGGAGCTTGGCCTCCAAAATACCGCTCTCTGAATACGTTCCCTATCTAATATTTTGTCAGTGGTCCTGCTAAATATTTGTTTTTCGACCAGCCTTGAACAGGGACAAATGGACATTCTGATTACACCTGTTCAATGGTTGATGGATGTGGAATTATCTATAAAATCTGATAAGTTCATATGGGGTCTTACTCCTATGGGTTCTTTTACCGTCAAGTCGATGTATCATGATCTATTGAATGGGCATATATTCTTTATTAGAAAATATATTGGAAGAATAAGGTCCCACTAAAGATAAGGATTTCACGTGGTTCCTACTATATAAGAATTTTATTCACGACATATTACTCACTATATGAAAGTTGGCAAGAATCGCGAGCTCTCAGCCCCCGCGCACTGTTCATGTCACTGTTCATCTACAGTGTTGAACAGTGCCGGGTGGGCCCCACATGTCAGCCAGAGAGCACGCGAGCATTTTGCAAAACGGCTCCTCACTGCCGAAAAATGGCACCACGGTCCACAGTTCAGCGAGTAAAAGGACCTATGCAAAATTACGGCAAACTCGAGGGTGTTTTTTGCAAAAATGTCATCACTTCTCGCCCTCCCCTTTTCTCTCTCGCGACGCCGCGGTGCCGCCGCTGCCGCCGACGCGCCGCGTCGCCGCGCTGCCACTCCCCGATCAAATCGGAGCTAACAGCGGGCTCCACCGTCGCCGCCTCCCCCTCCTGGCTGAGCGCCGCGTGCCGGGATGCCTCGCCGTCGCGGGAATCGGCACCGCCGTCGTCGCAGCCCTCCGCCGCGTCCGCACGCCGCAGTCGGCGCTCCGGCGACCCTAAAGCGGCGGCGCCGCCGGATTCGGGCGCCCCGCGACCAGGCGCGCGCGTCCCAGAAGGCGCCGGGGCGCCGCCGGCGAGCTCCGCGCCGCCGCTGCGGCTCCAGACGCCGCTGACGTCGGCACGGCACCCAGCAGGCCTGGGCTGGCAGGCTGGGCCGCGTGCTGGGTGATACGTCCAAAACGTATCTACTTTTCCGAACACTTTTGCTATTGTTTTTCCTCTAATTTGTGTGATTTGAATGCAACTAACACGGACTAACGCTGTTTTCAGCAGAATTGCCTTGGTGTCTCGTTTTTGTGCAGAAAGTCAAAGTTTCAGAAAAATTCCAGAAAAAGTTCCATAAATCCTATTTTTCCAGAAGACCCACGGAGCCAGAGATGAAGAAGAGGGGCACAGGGGCCCACACGCACCCAGGGCGCGGTTGGCCCTTGGCCGCGCCCAGGGGTGGTGTGGCCCCCAGCGCTCCCCTTTGGACTACATAAAGCCTCTGACCTAAAAACTTCGGGGGAATCGACGCTTTTTCCAGAAACCTTCCAGAGCTCCGCCGCCATCGAAAACCCTATTTCGGGGATCAGAAACTCCGTTCTGGCACCCTGCCGGGACGGGGAATTGGAGGAGATCATCGCCATCATCATCACCGCCACCTCTCCATCGACCATCCATGACTCCCCATCCATGTGTGAGTAATTCCCCGCTGTAGGCTGAGGGGATGGTAGGGATTGGATGAGATCATTCATGTAATAGTTGTGAGATTTGTTAGGGCATGGTGCCTAGTATCCATCGGTAGTACTTTATGTCATTGTTGCAACTTATTATGCTTAATGCTTGTCACTTAGGGCCCGAGTGCCATGATCTCAGATCTGAACATGTTATTGAATCATGAGAATAATTATTGTTTTGGATCATATCTATAAGTTGTATACACACGTCACTGTCCGGAACCCGAGGCCCCAAAGTGACAGAAATTGGGATAACCGGAGGGGATGGTTGCGACGTGAGGATCACATGTGTTCACGGAGTGTTAATGCTTTGCTCCGGTGCTTTATTAAAAGGAGCACCTTAATTACCAGTAGTTTCCCTTGAGGCCCCGCTGCAAACGGGCTGGTAGGACAAAAGATGTTGTGCAAGTTTCTCATTGCGAGCACGTACGACTAAATACGGAACACATGCCTATGATTGATTATTACTTGGATACCTTATTATTATTTATCTGCAATTGCCCTATGTATGACTATTTCATGAATTATCTCATCCATGCAGCGCCCGTTCATCCATCCCTATGCCTACAGTATTTTAATCCTGCTGTCTACTGCAATTATTACTGCTGTCTTTATTTTACTGCTGCTATTATTTCACTACTGCTACTGTCATAAAACTGTTGCTACTGATAAACTGTGTCGAGCAAGTCTACTTCCAGGTGCAGCTGAACTGACAAATCATCTGTCAAGGCTTATAAATATTCTTTGGCTCCCCTTGTGTCGAATCAATAAATTTGGGTTTTACTTCCCTCGAAGACTGTTGCGATCCCCTATACTTGTGGGTCATCAAGACTATTTTCTGGCGCCGTTGCCGGGGAGCATAGCTCTATTTATAAGCTCACCAGGGAGTCATACTGCTCGCTGCAATTCATTCATCATGGGTAAACCTCGTGATGATAAGGTTCGCATATTGCCATCCACTACAAGGAGAGGTACAACTCTGAACACTTCTGCTGCTCTTGATTCACCGTCTGTTATAAGTCAACTTGTCACACCACCACATGCACATGCTTCACGTGCTGCTACTTCTGCTGAATCTGAGAATGTTTCTGATGAATTTGATGATGCTTCTACTGTGCTTGATGAAAGAGGTTCACTAGGTCCTTTTCTAGATGCTACAATTGCTAAATCTAAACAACTTGAAAATACTGAAACACCTAATGAAACTCCTGTTACACCTGCTTATTCACCTGAAACAAGAGAAACTACTAGTGATGATCTTGAGGAAACTTATGTTGAACTTGATGATGACTTTATTGATGAATGCATGAATTGTGATACCTCTAAAGATGTTAATGCTATTAAAAATCTTCTTCAAAGACGTGCTGTCAACTATAAACTTTCTCCTGATGCTAAATTCGCTACATCTCCCATAAATATAAAAGATAAAGATTATGATTTCTCTGTGGACTTGTCTTTTATAACTATTGCTGAGAAAGAACCTTTTCGAGGAACTGAAAATGAAAGTGCTGTAGAACATATGAACACTCTCTCTACTCTGAGTAGTTTGTTTTCTGATGATATTAAGAAACGCAGTTACTTTGTTACTAAAATTTTCCCTTTCTCATTGAAAGATGAAGCTAAAACTTGGTTTAATGATTTATCTCCTGGATCTATTGAGAGCCCGATGGGTTTAGTCAATGCTTTCTTTCAGAAATATTTTCCTGCTAGTGCTCAACATGCTGCTTTACAGAAAATCTTTAACTTTAAGCAAAATGAGGGAGAGAAAATGCCTGAATCTTGGGCAAGGTTTTGTTCTTTACTTAGAGCTCGGCCTGGACATCAACTAGCTAAAAATGAACTTCTTGATATATTTTATAATGGACTAACTGTTGAATCTAGGACATACCTGGATAGTTGTGCTGGTTGTGTTTTCAGGAAAAGAACTCCAGATGAAGCCGAGGAATTATTGGCTAAGATAAGCCAAAATCATGATGATTGGACCCTGCCTGAACCAACTCCGGTACCTACGCCGAGGAAAAGAGGAGTAATTGAATTGAATGATGAAGAAATGAGAGAAGCCAAGAAATCTCTTAAGGAGAAAGGTATTAAATCTGAAGATGTGAAAAATCTTCCACCTATAGAAGAATTGTGTAAGCCAATTCCTCACTCATCTACAGTTGAGGTACACTCTCTCCAACGCTTTGATGATAGAGATATCCCTTATTCTAAACCTCCTGATCAATGCTTAGATGAGTTTGATAATTTCATTGTTAAGCAAAACAATTTCAATTGGAGAATAGAAAATAGCTTCATAAAGAATTCTCATGTCATTAATCATTTGCATGATGTTTTGGAAAGAACTTCTAATGATGTTAAAATACTCATTAAACATTTTCATATGGTTCAAACTCAAATTGAGCAATTGACTAAAGTGCAAAAAGATTTGCTAGGTAATGCTTCTAGAGAAAATGATAAACATGCTTTTGGTATAGCAACTAGAGGTGGTGCTTCCACTCAGGATCCTTTATATCCTGAGGGACATCCTAAAAGAATTGAGCAAGATTCTCAACTAGTTAATGAAACTACTACTCCTTCTAAGAAAAAGAAGAAGAAGAAACATAAACATGTTGAGGAATCTCCTGAACCTATTAAAGACAATGAGCATGTTAATAATCCAAATAGTATATCTATCTCTGATGCTGAAACTGAGAGTGGTAATGAACATGCTAATGATAAAGATAAGAATGATGCTTCTGATAAAGAGGAAAGTGAAGAGGAACCTGAAAAGCATTCTAAAAACAAAAAGTACACTAAAGAAGATTTTCTTGCTAAGAAACATGGTAATGAAAGAGAACCTTGGGTGCAAAAACAAATGCCTTTTCCTACTAAGAAACTCAAATCTAAGGAAGAAGAACATTATAACAAATTTTGTGAATGGATGAAACCTTTGTTTTTGCAAATTCCTTTGACTGATGCTATTAAGTTACCTCCCTATTCAAAGTACATGAAAGATATTGTCTCTAACAAGAGAAAGATTCCTAATGAAGAGATTTCTACCATGCTTGCTAATTATTCTTTCAATGGTAAGGTTCCAAAGAAGCTTGGAGATCCAGGTATACCAACTATTCCTTGCTCAATCAAAAATAACTATGTTAGAACTGCCTTATGTGATTTAGGTGCAGGGGTGAGTGTTATGCCTTTTTCTCTTTACAAGAGACTTTACTTGGAAAAATTGATACCAACTGATATATCTTTGCAAATGGCTGATAAATCTACTGCTGTTCCTGTTGGTATATGTGAAGATGTTCCTGTTCAAGTGGCTAATAATTGCTTGATATTAACTGATTTTGTTGTGCTTGAAATGCCTGAAGATGATAATATGTCTATTATTCTTGGAAGACCTTTTCTTAACACTGCAGGGGCTGTTATTGATTGCAACAAAGGAAAAGTGACTTTCCATGTTAATGACAAAGAGCATACTGTTTATTTTCCCAAGAAGCTGGACAAAATATTTGGAGTTAATACAATTACCAATATTAAAAGTATCAAAGTGGGAAGTATTGATTGCCCTATATATGAACCTCATGAAGAACTTCAATATATTATGATTGGATCTATAGCTATACCATTTAAGGTAACATGATTGTTCAATGTGGTTTAATTCTTTTATGTCATATAAAATGTATTTGGTGGCAAGACTTGATCAACCTTGTTAACAAATATGTTTTACATGCATAAAATTGCTAAACAACATTTTTCTTTCTCACTTTGTTTTTACCTACTGTTTTGCTACTGTAATTTGCAAAGTTAAGTAATGCTTGGTCTTTACATAAATTCATTTTGTCTAGTTTTCATTGTTTAAAGTACCCAGAAAATGTCAGAAATAAAAGTTTTCAAAAAATTCTGAAAAAATTCTACAAGTCCTAGTTTTTAAAGAGGAACGTGGGAGTACCAGAGGATGACCAGGGGGACCCACCAGGCCACCACACGCCCCACGGCGCGGTGGAGGGCAGGCCGCGCCCTGCCCTGGTGTGGGGTCCACCTGGCCCTCCACTCACTCATCTCTCTCCCACTCCTTTCTCTCTCCCGACCATACACACCACCATTGCTCAAACTCGTGTTCTTGCTGCTCTTGCTCGAATTTTTCGATCTACTTGCTCAGCCCATCTTTGCTGCTGAAATTTGGATCAATTGCTCTCCGGTATGTGACTCCTCCGATTATCCAAATAGAATTTTGTTTAGTTGCTTATATCTTTGCATTTTGGTACTGTAGGTGACATGTTATTAGAGCTTGCATGCTTGTTCTTGTTTAGATTAACTAGTTTTGATGCATGTTTAGTCCCTAGCAAGTCTCCTAGTGTTTCCCTTGAATTAATCACTCCAAATCATTTTTTATGAGGTTTGTTTAAAATTTCAGAAAAGGAAGATGGATGGAAACCAACTTAATTATGAAGAATTGGAAGTATCAGAGGTCATGGGAGTCAACCGTGAAGACTCTGTGTTTCCCTCTATTTATCCATGCCATGAGTTTATGAATGCTGCAGATCTTGCAAGATTTCAACACTCTAATCTCTAATGCAGGGTTGGAATACTTTGTTGCTGATGAACCACATCAATATGTAAAGCTGACTATGTCGGTGGTTCAAAGTTTTAGTTTAGTTGGAATTTGCCTACTCCCATGGTTCATTATAATATCTACAATAAAGCTGTAGATTTGTCTCTTCATGATTTTTGTGCAGCTATTAAGGTACCACATTGGGGTCTCATGAGAGGATTAGAGGTCAACCAAAGTATTTACAAGACCTTACTCAGAGATTTGCCAAGGGAGAGATTTTACAGCCGAGGATGGTAAAATTCGAAACATCCAACTCCCATCTATTCGATATTTTGCCTACTACATTAGCAAATGTGTTCTAGCTAGGAAGAATGCAAGTAAATTATCTGTTTATGATTTGGCATTTCTTTCTGCTGCCTTAAGATGTGATAGAACTTATAACTTGGGAGCTATGATTGCATTTCGTCTCTCCACTAACCGTGAAAAAGGAGGGGTTTGTGGTGGTCTCATTGCTTCTCGTTTATTAGCCATGCATGGTGTAGGACCACATCATTTTGATATTCAGCTTCCCATTGAAAGACTTGATCTTAACTCTATGATTAGCCACCAATTTGTTTCTCGCTGGTCCACCATTGATAATCTATCCTATGAATTGGTTTTTGTTAAGAAGATAGGTGGAGAACTAAAACTATGAACGCATAGTCTGTTTGCCTGCGCCTCTTTTGTTTAACCTTGATGTCAGGCAAGGATGGTCATTCTCGGAGGGAGACCTTGATGCATATATGGAGGAGCATGGCCTTCATGCGGATAGTGAGGGAAGAGGTCCTGAGGAGGACTTCATTCAGCCCTTCGACACTACGAGCTCTTCATACCAGTATCCTGATTATGGAGCTCAGGCCCTTCTTCTTCACAGGATCCTGATTATGATCACGCTAGGTATGATCCACCTGGATGGAGTTCTGGGCCATGTGGATGATTGTCTCCCACTTAGGCCAAAAGCCTAAGCTTGGGGGGAGGTATGCCGACAAGTTCACTCATTTTATCATATTCATATCATGTCGGTACTTTGTATATCCATGTTTTAGTTTGTTTCTTTTCTTTTGTTTCTTGTATCCATTTCATTTTCGCAAAACACCAAAAGACCAAAAATATTTCCTTTATTTCTCTTGCTTTTGAATTTGTAGTGCTAGTTTACTTTATTTTTCATTTCGGTTTGTTATTCAAAAATCCAAAAAGATTTTGCTTTGTTTGCTTGTTTCTTTCTATGCTTGCTTTAATTCGAAAACCCAAAAATATTTGTTGTTCTTCTGCTGTTTTGTATAGTTGTTTCAGGAGTTCAAAAATTTCCGTGGTTCCACTTGGGCTTGGTTATCATTTCACATCATTCAAGCCACACAAGTGAAAAGCAATAATGACGACTTACGACAATCGGATGTGGTAAAAGGCTGGTATGAACTCTATTTGTTTTTCATTTTTGTAAATATACCTACTCATGTGAACATGCTTAGCTATCATGGTAGTGGTTATGTTATTTAATGATTGCTTAGTAGTTCATGTCTTCTTATGGTCAGTACCAAATTGCTAATAGTAATAACATGTCATATAGATATTTACATGCATTGTTCTATTCGTAAAACGGTATGGCAGGATGGTATCCTCCTCTGAATAATTCACTTGATTCGACTTGGCACATGCTCACACATGTTATGACTGAAAAATAAAGTCAATTAAGCCTTGATGATCTATTTTGCCTCAGAGTTTTAGTATCATCTTTATGCCTCCGTTAATTTTATTTTGTCGCAAGCATGATTATGACCGTTATCGCTCTCGTGGTTGTCGCTTCCCAGTCTATTGCTAGCCTTCACTTGTACTGAGCGGGAATGCTGCTCGTGCATCCAAATCCTTTAAACCAAGTTATCCCAAAGAGTCCACCAAAAATTCCTATGCATGGTATTTCAAGCCATTCCAAGTAAATTTGCATGTGCTACCTTTAAAACTTTCAAAATATTTCCCTTTTTGTGTCAATGTTTACTAGCTCATGAGGAATTAGTGTGGTTATTCTTTATTCTATTTGTCAAATGGACTTTTACACCTGGACTAGCGGCATATACATCCGCTTATCCAATAATTTTGCAAAAAGAGCTGGCAACGGGGTGCCCAGTCCCAATTAATTACAACTTTAACCAATTAATTCTCTTCACACTTTTGCCCTGATTCATCAGTAAGCAATGACAAACAGTGAAATACCTGAATGTGTGTAAACCAAAGAGAAAGAGGGATGATCTGCCTTGCTGGTAGAAATAACGTCCTTCATGGGAGCCGCTCTTAAAAGTCCGTTTGACAGGTAGAATACTGTTCTCACCCGCTACCATTCGTTGACAATTAACAAACACCTCTCAAAACATTTTTACCTCTGTTTTTAAAATAAAAAGCTCTAGCACGTGTTAATCCCTGCTTCCCTCTGCGAAGGGCCAATCTTTTATTTTTATGTTGAGTCACCATCCTTTCTTTGAGCACCTCTTCGAGAGCATAACTGTCGTTCTTAGTGTAATGTGCTTGTCCCAGGATACGATTAATTGAGGTATAACTATGATACTCTTATCTTTGATATTTTATATCTAGTCTTCACTTGAACTTCAGAGGTGCCTTGGCATTTATGTTTTGCCCTTCAAACAAAGGCAAGCGAGATACCACTTTGTCATATCTTTTTACGAACATTGCAATTCTTGTGGATAGATGTATGCTATGTTATTCATTCTTAGTACTTTGGTATCTTTTCATGATTTGCATAACTACTAGGTGTCATTATTTGCATGGTTCCTATTATGAATTGTCTAAGTAATTGATCATATAGTAGGTATGTATACATCATATGAAGCAAATGTGTTCGTAAAAGTTTCTTTTATCGCACTCAGTTGTTAACTGAATTGCTTGAGGACAAGCAATAAGCTAAGCTTGGGGGGAGTTGATACGTCCAAAACGTATCTACTTTTCCGAACACTTTTGCTATTTTTTTCCTCTAATTTGTGTGATTTGAATGCAACTAACACGGACTAACGCTGTTTTCAGCAGAATTGCCTTGGTGTCGTTTTTGTGCAGAAAGTCAAAGTTTCAGGAAAATTCCAGAAAAATTCCAGAAATTCTATTTTTCCAGAAGACCCACGGAGCCAGAAGAGAAGAAGAGGGGGCACAGGGGCCCACACGCACCCAGGGCGCGGTTGGCCCTTGGCCGCGCCCAGGGGTGGTGTGGCCCCCTGTGTGGCCCCCGCGCTCCCCTTTGGACTACATAAGCCTCTGACCTAAAAACTTCGGGGGATCGACGCTTTTTCCAGAAACCTTCCAGAGCTCCGCCGCCATCGAAAACCCTATTTCGGGGATCAGAAACTCCGTTCTGGCACCCTGCCGGGACGGGGAATTGGAGGAGATCATCGCCATCATCATCACCGCCACCTCTCCATCGACCATCCATGACTCCCCCATCCATGTGTGAGTAATTCCCCGCTGTAGGCTGAGGGGATGGTAGGGATTGGATGAGATCATTCATGTAATAGTTGTGAGATTTGTTAGGGCATGGTGCCTAGTATCCATCGGTAGTACTTTATGTCATTGTTGCAACTTATTATGCTTAATGCTTGTCACTTAGGGCCCGAGTGCCATGATCTCAGATCTGAACATGTTATTGAATCATGAGAATAATTATTGTTTTGGATCATATCTATAAGTTGTATACACACGTCACTGTCCGGAACCCGAGGCCCCAAAGTGACAGAAATTGGGATAACCGGAGGGGATGGTTGCGACGTGAGGATCACATGTGTTCACGGAGTGTTAATGCTTTGCTCCGGTGCTTTATTAAAAGGAGCACCTTAATTACCAGTAGTTTCCCTTGAGGCCCCGCTGCAAACGGGCTGGTAGGACAAAAGATGTTGTGCAAGTTTCTCATTGCGAGCACGTACGACTAAATACGGAACACATGCTTATGATTGATTATTACTTGGATACCTTATTATTATTTATCTGCAATTGCCCTATGTATGACTATTTCATGAATTATCTCATCCATGCAGCGCCCGTTCATCCATCCCTATGCCTACAGTATTTTAATCCTGCTGTCTACTGCAATTATTACTTGTCTTTATTTTACTGCTGCTATTATTTCACTACTGCTACTGTCATAAAACTGTTGCTACTGATAAACTGTGTCGAGCAAGTCTACTTCCAGGTGCAGCTGAACTGACAAATCATCTGTCAAGGCTTATAAATATTCTTTGGCTCCCCTTGTGTCGAATCAATAAATTTGGGTTTTACTTCCCTCGAAGACTGTTGCGATCCCCTATACTTGTGGGTCATCACTGGGCCGGCCTGGCTGCCTGCTGCGTCCGATTTTTTTTTCTTTTTTCCCTGCTTTACAAAACTTCCTAAACTTTTAAAATGCAACTCCAAAAAAATTCAAAACAATTTCTAGCAATTTGTGAAAACCAAATTAACCATTACAAATTCTTTGGGGCCTTTTCTAAACTATTACAAGTCTTTCAAATTTGGAATAATACTCAAATTAGTCCAACTTTTAAAAAAAATCTAAAAAAATAACATCGTCATTTCCAATAAGTATTTTGAAGCAAAAAAAAGAAACATCTCCATAAATGAACATCCAAAAAATATTAGAAGTTATCAATATGACTAGAAGAAGGCAAAAAAAAATGGCAGCAAAAGAAAAGTTTGAATTTTCCGAACTACTACGTATTTGGATAAATTCGAGGTAAACACACAAACATGTTAAAGAATTTAAATCGGAATTTAAAATTTGAATCTTCTCAAAATTGCATCGTTCTTTCAAACCTGAACATTTTACAAACGCGAAACCAATTCAATTCATACTAATTTTCTAACTTCAACAATTCTGAGCTAGATTAGATGAACTTTTAGAGAAATGAAAATTCATTTTCTCCAACTATGCAATTATGGACTGATTTTAAATTGAATTTACTAGATAGCCATACAATGTACTTCTTCTCATTAATGGGTTACATCAAATATTTTAAAACGGAACACATACATAACACATCAATTCGAATAAGTTAATATTTACATATAATATAACTGCACTCCCTCCGATTTTCCAATTCAACTTAATGAATGTTCAAACAGAACTTAATTCCCCCTTATTATATAGTGAAATTAAAATAATGCTTTACTGCATGCACATTCCAAAAAAAAATCGCAAATTCATTTCCCTCTAAATATAGATTTTCTGACGTGTGGGCCTAGACTATTTAACTAAATTGAAATAGATTTGTAAATGTAAACTTCTTCTACCAAATTTCAACATATTCAAACATAGATTACTTTTGCATGTGCACATTCACAAATTTGAAGTTTTCCCACCAAATATTCGCAAATATGAGGAATAAATCAACGTTAACCACAAAAAAAAACCAAACACACCTACTATTTACAGCACTTGATCAAATTTCAAGTTTGAAAACTTTACAATTTCCGATGCCTTCTGAAGCTGAGCATTTAAAAACCCCAAGAAAAAAAAATTCACATGCGAGCAGCTTTTACCGATTTTAAAATTTAGACAACCTCGCCGCCAATGCGGAAGGATGCCGCCGAAAAGAATGGAACAAATCTAAACAACTTTTGAATGTGTACATCTTCAAATTTGACTTCCACCCACCACCGTATTCACAAATATGACAAATATATCAACATGAACAAGAAAAAATGTTTATGCCGTAGGACCAAATTTTAAATTTGAAAGCTTCAAAATTTCCAACAGCTTCTAAATTTGGGTACTTGAAAGACAAAAAAAACATACAAATAGCTTCCCACTTTGGAGTTAATTCGAACGCATTTTTTATAATTTAAGTTAAATATTGACGCCGAAGTAAAAAAAATGCCCGACCATTAAAAACTACTAAACATTTGAATATTCTACAAAATATATCAAAAATGCTAAAAAAATCTACTTACTAATACCGAATTCCAAATATATGTGAATATTCTAATTAGACCAATATTTGGACATCATATAGATAAAATTTCCCCAAATGGCGAATAAAATTCCGACGGATTTTTCTAATTTCAATTAAATATTGCTGTCCAAATACAAACATGTTTGAGCATTTCAAACCACTAAATATTTCAATATCCTACACAATATATAAAAAATGCTCACAAAAAATGCTGCCTATTCATATATCGAAATAAAAACATGTTTCAACACTCCAATTTGGCTAACATTCTGTCGAATAAAAAAACAAAATATTTTACAAAAAAAATCACCGAGGGCGTGGCGTGACGCCACGCCAAATTCAACTAGTAACGATGCAAACATGGCTTCTTTGTGTCCTCCCGGAGATACCTTGATAAGATGGTCGAACTCTTCGATTGTGCCAAGGCAAGGAGGTATCACCTTTCTACGTCGTCAAGAGGATACAACAACACGTGCTGACTTTGATTCGACGGTTCTATCGAGTACCTGATCTCGAGATCTGAGTTGAAAACCCAAGTCTGGCCTTAGTTGGTTGCACCTGGCGATAGCGGTGTTTCACTTCATTCTCTTATTGAAGGTATTGCTCAAAGATTTCATCTTCAGTACGAAAACCCATGATCCGATCTTTATTGGTCAAATCCAACATGTGTGTCTTCTCTCCGTGAAGACCTTGTTTGTGAGAACCATTCTCATGGTTTATATGTTATCAAGAGATCGTTGATGTGGCTCGCCATTGATCGCTCCACGTGACATTGTAGTGTGTCTTGACTGGTTACAGACATCATGTTAACTAGAAAAATACCCCGCGCGTTGCAGCGGGAATCTCTTTAAAGAATTATTATGTAAATGAAATGGGCATAAAACACATGAAATATTTATTTGTCAAGATTCAGTTGATCACAATAAGACAATAAATTTCTTGTGAAATTGTTGAATATTTGAGGACTAAATATTAATGACGTGGACAATTATATGGTTGAAAAAGGATGACATGGATAGGTTGCATGAAAGATGTACTATTATTAACTATTGTTAGTGGAGATGACATGGACAATTGATTAGCTAAAATAGTGGGTGATGTGGATAGCTTGCATGTTGAGATAGAAAAATAATTAATACACTTAGTGGGGTTTTTCTTTATAAGAGGTATAGATATCAGCTTGATATTAATATATTGCCTATTATCAGGAAAAGATAAATCCATTGAGCACATGTTTAACAGAAATAAAGACAGAAAGAAAGAAATAAAGAAAGGAAGGAAGGAGAACAAAAAAAAATGTTTGAAGCGGAGGCAAACTTTTGCCTCATCTCGTTAGGTAAGGAGAGTTATACATAAACGAAAAAAGCCAACCACTCCATAAATTGAAGTGTGTATCGGTGTTAGTGTATGTCATACTCCTCTGAAGTCCAGACTCGAGACATGGTCGATGGGTGCGTGGCCTGGATATCAAGTGGACAGCTATAAAACAGAGGACGTTGTCCTCTCATGCATTCATTTTGCATGGTAGACTGACAGTACAGGTTTTCGAACGGGAAAAATATGGGCCAATAATCCTTAATCGCCAAAAATTTAGGCAAATTTCTTGAGCAGTCGACGTGCCGTGTCTGCTGCAGTGCAAGCATTCGTCTCAACACCACGCGTCTCTTATGGCGCACTGCAGCCTGCTAATGACCTGACAGCCAGTTTGTTTGTGCCGCATTTGTGTCAAAGAAAATGTGGAAGTGATTTTATGTGACAGAATATTTATGAACACTGATCCCATCTTTCTGAACTGGACGCTGCTCGATCGAAAATTGAGAACCATAAGCAACAACTAGGGGTGAAGCTGCGCTAGACTGGTAGTGCACTTTTATTGTCCCTACCCTAACCAGCTGCTGAAAAGAACATGTTTGGCATCCTATAATGTCCAAACATATACAAGAAGTCCAATTGTGAAACCCATTGTAACTTGTGTAGCTAACTTCTCGCCACAAAATTTGCCTGACATGTAGTGAGCATAGATTCTCTGTCTTCTCACATGCAAAAGATACATGAGCCAGACATCCGATCCCTTTGCCTTTGTCTAGGGAATTTTCTCGTTGGTAGCATGAAACCAAAGCAGCATGAAAACTTTGCTTAGTAAGCATATGCGCACGAGACTAATTCCAGTATAATGTCCCTACGTAGCTATCTATGATTCACTAACTAATACTCCGTACTCTATAAAACAAGTCAACACCACCTATGCTTCTGTTTGTTTTTTATCTGGCAACTTCGCTTGGAAGCTCTAGGAAATTGCTTCTCCATCCCACCGGTCAATCCAAACTTCGCGAGGATATTTCGACCAAAATTTTATAATTCTGAAAAGCGTCTAGACCAGTGTATTGTTCAATTATTCGCAGTGATATTAGACTTCAGATGCTTGGCGATTAGGTTAGCGTGTTTGTTTGACTAGTTTCTCAGCGTGGTATTAAACTACTGGAGATTGAATATTTTCTACATATGACCAGTCAAAATGTTGTGATGCAACATTCATAGGAAATCAACATAGAAAGAATAGATTAATTAGATGATCTGGTTTTAAAATAGTAGTGAGGGGTTGTATTTTCATCTAAAATAAAATAAAAGGCTCCTCTCAGCTTTGCTCACAAACTGATGCTGAGATGGAATAGAATTCTAAAGAAACGATGAAGACAGCGAAATTTCGGTGGCATGTAAAAAATTGAAACAAGATGCGATAAGAAGAAGTGTCAATGGCAGGACCGAGGAGGGACCAAGAGAAGGGGATAACTTTCACCAACGGAAAAAATGATGGTACATATCAGCACTAATTATAGATATGCGCATAATAACTTCCTAATGAGACAAGCCTCAAGACAGGAAAACACTATCTGGCAGGCATTTATGTTTGAGCAATCATGGAAAAACACTAGCTGGAAAAAATTCATGGAACACCCACTCCCCCGAGAGAGATGAAGGTTCATCCTTCAGTTTCCAGGTGAAATGAACTGTCAGATTAAGTGAAAAATAAATTTCCTCGTGATGTGACATTGTCAGCGTGAACTCCAAAGCCATAGGTGTAACGAAGGTTTATCATATTAAATTTTCTGCATTTTACTGAATGGTGCTGTGCAACAGGAAGTCAATCATTATACATGTCTTGCAGAGTTGTCCTATTGCAACTCCTTCAAACACGCAACCTTAAGATGAGCCCTGTTGAAATGTTATGTTGACCTATCAATTGTTATGCGTGTTTAGAGTGAGTTGCACCCCTGTACAATAACTGCAGATCCTTGTCAGTGGAGAATAGTGCATCAAACATGCACGCCGCCCACTGACCAGAAACCACGAAAGACGTTGCACAACTGAGAAACTCACAGGTACACATCAGGGCATGAATGAAGAAACAGAGACGATGGTTTGATTTTTCTTTCTATCAAATAACAAAACAAAATTCTCTTAAAGAGATAACTCTGTCTTGTACTTCATACAGCATCCACAGATTCATATCTCACCTTGTGAAGTACTGTTACATGGATATAAATGTCTGAAGTTATAGTGACTGATACAAGTGGCATGTGTTTTTTTTTTCAACATGAACCATTGGTTACTAAAAACCTGGTGCTGTGTCTTACTAGTGAGCTTTAAATTAAAACCAAGTGCTTTGTTTTACTAATGCTTGTTTACATGGCAATTTTTGAAATCTACCCTGGTCATTTTTTTATTTTTTTGGGTGAAATCTGCTCTTTCTTTTAAGAAACACCCCATAATGGCACCATGCATTGCAAGATCATACCAAAACAAGGGCGCAAAATACTTGCAGATCATATAAATACAAAATCCATGGTACATGGAAATTTTGGGGCGAGATGGGAGCAATAAACACGTGCTAAAGAGAAGGGTAGAGAAGTACAGTGTGTATGAACTCTATGTGGAGGCCGCGTCAGATTCAACAGCGCCGCCATTTTTCTTGCGGAAGTACTCTTCAGCACGAGCTTGGTTCTTCACATAAGTTGCTGGTAGCCATTTCTTCCGCTTCGGCAGCACTGTTAAAGTACAGCCAGCTGCTTTGAGTTTCTCCTTGGCCGAGGAGGAGAATGCACCAGCCTTGATGTTCAACTTGACTGATACATCACCATCTCCTAAAATCTACATATTGGTGAACAAAACATTAACATACAGTCATGCAGAACAAACAAAATGGCATTCACAAGTAGCAGATCAAGTCCATTTCGAAGCATATGATACAAATGTGTAGTTAGTTCTGAAAGTATTTATTTAAAGGAAAAGTGTAAGGGAAACAGTTTTTCAAAAGTAGTTTCCAAAAGCATGTTTATGGGATGATTGATTGACGCAACACATTTTTATCCTCATGATGCCCATGAAATTTTATAAAGATTATCGGTGAATGATCAATATCCAATAAGACTTCATTGCCTCGCACTACAATAAAACGAGTATTTTGGCAGCCAGAAGTGCTTAAAGTTGGCTCACTGGTTATCTGCTGAATCAGAAAAATGGGAGTAGCCATTTGGCTGCCGGTGCAATTTATGGCGGCAAAATATATGGTATGCCAATGTGCCAAATAAGGTTAAATATTTTGGATGGCAGGTGTATATTGACGCACTAGTGAGTAGTGACCAAGAAAAACAAATGGCAGTGAACTCCGGAAAATTCTGGTAATTGTGACATATGTGGGCTGGCATACAACTATAGCAACACGCAACTGTCATGTGCATGAAGGCTAGAGCTCTGCGACATAATTTGCACCGGCGCTGGAGTATTTCGGCAGAACATTCAGGTATACAGCAACGAGCTGGTTTTTTATTTTGTCGCTGGATTTAATTAGCAAAGAAACTCGAGCTTTAGTGCTTCTTACGATTTGGAGAGCTTGGCACCATATGACATTGTTCACTTTAAAGGAGATGCTACTGTCCATGACTCGGCTCAATTTCTAATGAACTAGGCCCAGACCATAGAACATGGGTACTCTAAACCTGAAGATATGAAAGGAAAATGACCCATGGTTTATCCTGATTTGCTTGATGTTGAGAAGATGTACCAGCATACTAAAATCAATCCTATGTTGTGGATGTGGCAGCATGGTGGCTAGGCAAATAATGTGGATACAGCATATCAAGAGGTAATTGGAGGTGCTTCAATTGGAGTTATCCCAGATTATACAGGTGCAATTGTCTTAGCTGTCTCAAAAAACATCGATACAGTTTCATATTCATACGCATAAGCTCATGCTTCTTTCGAAGAACTTTCTCTGGTTGATATACCCATCAACCGGTCATTCTCAAATCCGATCCTAGGTTAAGGCAGATGCTTATAAGGTCGCTCATGAGCTCACTTGACTTGCGAGGAGAAACGGGAACTGTGGTATTTCTTCACTTTGTGTGTGTTTGATTGTACAAACTTGGTTATTGGTTAATCGTTTTCTTTTTTCCCTAAAAGAATGTACTAACAAGTGAAGTAGTAAGAACAACATCACTGCAGCATCCACTCCACCAAAGTTAAGACTGAAGGGCTGCCATCTGCTGAACATCAACTGCTAAGAGCAGGATAACACATACCGTAAGGATAAAGCTGATAGCACCCCACATCACGATATTAATATAGGCATGTGTTCTAGGTCCAGTTTGCTTAGTTAGGAGAATATTTACTAATTCAGGAAGACTTTCTGGATGCATCTCAAGATAAGATGATGCTAACTGTCTATTGCACCCAAAAATAGGTATAAAGTACTACTTAAAGCCACCACAATGCCAAATTGTGCTCTAATGCCTTAGCCTTGTGCATAAAACCTTATCTTATCTGTGTCACATAGCTAGGATACAGAAAGACTAATCAAGTTACATAGGGCCAGAAGTTAAACTAAACACTGGATGCTAGGACATTCAGGTTTCAGTAAACATAATATCATAGGTGTAGGTTGTACCTTGAGTGGAAGCTTTCTTTCTCTGCCAGATGGGTTGATCAAACCCTTGGATTTCAACGACTCCAATGAAATCTCCTCACCATCCTTGAACCCACCCTGCGCTATATCTCTCAAATTGAACGGCACATACTTGGGCAACCCAATTTGCATTCCTGAAACAAGGCATAGCAGAAATAGCATCAGGTATTCAGGTCACTTCCGAATCACAGCCATTCCCAAAGCACGGTTACTAATGCGTTCTCAGTTCTCACTCGTTACCACGTCGTATACTTCTAAGCTAATTGAGCACATTGTATGAACAATGTAGATTGTAGAGGTGAGTATACAGACTACGGAGCTTAGTGCGCAAGGCTTGAACTGATGAGGGAAGTGGGTGATTAGACTGAAGTGACTCACCGCCGGCGATTCCGCGGAGCTTAGGCAGACGGCGGTAGAGCGGCATTTGCCCGCCCTCGAACCCTCGGCGGACGCCGGGCCCCGAGCGCGACTTCTGCCCGCGCATACCGAACCCGCAGCTGGCGCCCTGCCCCGCGGAGATACCACGCCCCTTCCGCTTCCGCCGGTGCCGCGACCCCTTCTGCGGGCTGAGGTTGTCGAGCCGGAACTTCTCCACGGGGCCGGCCTCCGAGGCCTCGGCCGCAGCCGCGGCGCTGCACACAACGGTGACTCTGCGGGGGATGCGCGCGCGGAGGAGGAGGGCCCGACGGCCGGTGAGGGGGAGAGGAATGGCGGCGAAGCGTGAGCAGGAGGTGGTGCAGGTGGGAAGGTGGAGCAAGGTAGCGGCCGGAGCGAGGGAGAGGAGGGTGATGGACGCCATGGCGGTGGAGCGGGGAGCGCGCTTGCGCAGCTCGCGAGTGTGGATAGAAGAATAAGAAGGGGGCGAGTGGGATTTGGGAGGGAGATAAGATGGAGATAGGGCTATTCCGTGTGTTTGTGTCACTTTTCTCATTTCAATGGTTTAAAAGGGTTTTCTCGTCAATACAAAAAGAAATAGCAATGAAAATGGTCGTAGAGCTAGGCGGTGTACAGGTTTACGTGCAGAAAGTCCAGATAAAGAAACATCTTGCTAAGCAAAACAAAATACTACATCTATCTTCTATTATATACTAAAAGCAAAATAAGGATGTCTAATAAAGCCACCACGTTAAGCCACATCATTTAAATTATTTTCGATAGTTAGATTCTAAATCGACGGTCAAGATTAAACATAAGATTAATAGTTACGTAACTGTGTAGCCCGGTTGTTGACACGTTGTGTAATCAAAAGATACGTGACCATACTGGAATAAAAAAAATATGG
The DNA here is from genome assembly GCA_947311845.1 of Poa pratensis. Lineage (NCBI taxonomy): Eukaryota > Viridiplantae > Streptophyta > Magnoliopsida > Poales > Poaceae > Poa > Poa pratensis. Next base: position 77,035,384 of record CAMZMU010000033.1, read on the forward strand.
AACTCTATATTCTAGATTTACGGTCAAGATTAAACATAAGATTAATAGTTACGTAACTGCGTAGTCCGGTTGTTGACACGTTGTGTAATCAAAAGATACGTGACCATACTGGAAAAAAATACGGAACGCTATTGACCGGATTTAAACACATACGAGGTATCGGTTAAAGAAAAATCACAGATTGGGCGTTGTTGGAACCCATGTGTAATACGTACATGCCCCAAAAAAGCTTTTTTTTTTTTTTTTTTTTTTTTAGTTGATCCATGCATTGTGTTCCACCTTTTAAAATCGTGCAGCTTCTGAACGGCAAGTCTGACTATCAAATATACTATCAACCAATCGATCAAAACTGTGTCCTTGGAGTTTCAAATTTCAGTTTGAGAAAAATTTCGGCCACAGAGAACTTGCCTGTGGCAAGATGGTTAGGAGGGTGGTTGTACCCCCAGCCCACCAGAGTTCAAACCCCAGGTTTGACGCTGGTGTTTCTCATTTAGGCGGAATATTCTTCAGTGGGAGGCGACGTTCCCGTCGACAGCGAGGCGCCCGTGGTGACTTCGTCAATCTCAAGACTCAACCGCCGGCTCAGTCTCTCGGAGGTGCTCATAGGGGTAGGGTGTGCGTGTGTGCGTTCATAGGGGTGAGTGTATGCGCGTGTATGTGAGCGTCTGCGTTGTACTGTGTTTCGCAAAAAAAAAAAAAAAAAAAAAAAAATTCGGCCACTACTGAAATCACTGAAATTCTCTCAAGTAGCAAAGGCAAGACGGAAAAGCGGGAATGAAGGTTGCTAGGTACCGCTCCAGTGAATTTCAGTGATTTCGGTTTTCGTTTCGACCAAATGACCGAAATTTTCTCTGGAAATTCATTACAACATTCAAAAATTATTTTAAATACGTTTTGAATTCATGTGTATTACTGAAAGAACTGAAATATTTTGGCTGAAAGGTAATTATTTCGGTGTCTACTGAAATCACTGAAATTCAGTGAATTTCAATGAATTTTAAACCCATACTCGGGACTCTTCCCATGCTCATTAAGGAGGTGAAGATTATATTTTGCCTCATGCATCTGGCCGTGCAAGATTAATCCAAGATCCGTCTCATGCAAACAACCCAAGGTACGCGGGTGTGATATGTATGCCTTTTTGGTTACTTGATCTGAGCGGTAAAACAAAGTGTCTTCCGTGAAAAACATATCTATAGTGCGACATGTCCACGTATGACTCTAGCTCCATCCGTTAAAACAAAAATGCCTACAATACGTAGCTAAAACACCGCAACAACAGAAAATGTTGGATTTATTTAAGCACTCGAGTATACAAATGTGTGAATCGCTAGGATAACATGCGCCATTAACTTAATCCAGTCTCCGCATGCAAATCAACAATCAGAAGCTCGTGATGTACGACGCCCATGGGTGCACTCACTGCATGAAATCGGCGGCATGAACAAAAAAAGTTGAGCATGGAATTCATGATTTTGAACATGAGAAATAAAAATGAATATTATACCGTTAAAGGTCGATATCCGGTTACAGATTTTTTTCAAGAAATCAAAAGTGACATTATTTATGAGGTGGATTTGTTTGACTTTCATAATTGTGTCTTTTCTTATCTAGAGTGTTCTATAGAGAGAGAAATTATATTGAGTGGTATATTTGCGAATATATTTTTATTGACTTCTCACTAGAGCTTTTTTCCATGTAAAAACTAATTTGGTATGTATGATGGATAGATCAAATGATATACATATAGATATATACCTTCTATGAATGTATTGTAAGTATTTTTGGAATAGTAGTGGTGTCATGATTATGTACGAAGATTAAGTAGTTACAAAAATAACTAAGCTTCATTAAAATCGATACTATCAACAACATATAAAATTCTTGAGGAGCGATAAACTAACAACCGGGTTCTGACATTAGGATAAGGAGCGTTCATTTGTGAACCAAAAGCTTGGAGGTGTGCTGGTCATTAATGACTTCAATTTTTATTTATGAAAAAGATAGATATATACCTTCTATGAGTTATTTTTCGTTCGTTTTATACCAGGAGACCATCCATCGGACACATGATTTGAATCTTAATCCATTACATAAAAATGTGTCGATTTATATATATGTGTGGTCAAAGTATAGAGGAGCGATATCGATACCCTATTGTTCATATACACAAATTTGCACCCATGGACCATGACCAAGTAACAACGAATATGTTTGTATGTGTCAATCAACATGATTTATTATTTGTTGGAATTAAAGTGGATGCACCACTAAATTCGACATTTTTATTCTTCTAAATTGAATAAATGCCCTAAATTATTGTGGTATTATGATGTTGGGTAGGATATGGCGATTGAAAAAAATGTCATCTAAGCACGTCAATCAATAAAACTGAGTAATGTTAATTAAGATGTCCGCTTAGTTGGGTTACATAATCCAACATATACATAAATGACATTGTAGAACGAATGGATCAAAGGCTAGAAAATAGATACAAATATCGATACATTTGTTTTAGTACATATCACATTGTAGAATATTGCAGAGATTAAAAAATTGCATTGTAACATTTGAGCACAAAAATTATTTTTTGGAATTCAATAATTCATAATATATTATTAGTAATTCAAATTTAAATCTTGGAAAGGGTTTCTGTGTCTAAAACGTGCCATATTTTAGAATGAAAAATGAAGCATGTAAGTATGTAATAGATTAGCAAGTAATGAGGAAAGATTCACACAACATAAGATGAAAATTCTTAATGTAATTACCTACAACTGCACAAGCATATAATATGTGGTTTCCAATAAAAGTTTAACTAAACCTTAAAATGGTTATACAGACATCAAATCGAATTATGATAGTGTTGTATATTTGAAAGTGCATGGTGTCCCCATGTATGGTTTTGGTAATTAATGACAATCCTTATGGACTAATGTTTGTGTTGAGTTATTCTTGTAGGTTTGTCCATTGGCATCGCTTGAACTCCATGTGTTGGATTCAAGGTTGTATGACATCAAGATCATTGATTATAATGGACATATTTGATATGATCAAGATGATGAAAAGATACAAGGTTGATCAAGACTAAGTGTAAAGAATAGATTCAAGTTGATCAACACACAAAGTTAAATGATATACCATGTGGCATCATGTGATCCAATGGTATGGTAAGAATTTGTCCATATAGCTTTGTGAACTAACCCATTATGTGTGTGTGGCATTCCTTTGTTGGGGTTAGGTATCTCTCCATGTGCTTGCATCAAAAAGAAGATTTCTTATAGCTCATGGAGGATGACGTCAAGTGGTGATCGTCATCAAGATTGAGGTGTGCAAGTTCAAGATGGGGATCTAGAAGATATCATGCTTGAAGCTTGCAACCCATTTGGAGATAATGGTCAAGTGAAGATGTTCCTAAGAGAGGCACTCCCATCTTGGTGTATGGGGGAGCGATATGTGAGTCTTCACCAAGCAAAGCGCAATCAAGAAAGGTGGTCCACTTGAAGAGATCAAGATCGTCATCATCTAACTCAAGTGGAATGCGCAAGGCAAAGGAAAGCTCTTGTTGCTATCTTTCCAACAAAATTGGTTTCACCTCATTTGAATTTCGTACGTGAAAGTTATTGTGTTTGCAGTTTTCGTTCTGGTGGTTGTCGGATAATCCGGTCCAGTTGACTCGGAATATCCGGCCCCAAGGTTGCTCGTTTTCGGCTAAGGACTTAAAGAAACCTGTGTTGTGGCTCTCTGTTGGTTGTCGGATAATCCAGTCCAGAGTTGACTCGGAATATCCGACTCTCAAGGTTTCTCTCGAAATCGGCTAAGGACTTCAAGCAACCAGTTTTGTGGCCCTCTGGAGGTTGTCGGAATATCCGATACAAGGTGACTCGGATTATCCGATCCGTCGGATTATCCGATCCTGACTTGCGTCGGAATATCCGACTCCCCTGTCTGCAACGGATACATTTCTGGGAGGGGTATAAAAACCCCTCCACCTACCTCCAGCCAGCCAGCTTTTCCCAGCACGTTTTTCTCTCTCTCCCCCACCATTGTTGACCTTGGAAAGCTTGCCCTCTCTCAATTCCTCCCATGATTCTTGCATATCTTTGAGGGAAAGAGAGAGGAGATCTAGATCTACATTTTCACCAATCCATCTCTCCTCTAAGTGAGGGGAACCCTTTCGATCTAGTTCTTGAAGTTCCATTTGTTGAGTTCTTATTGTTCTTCCTCTCTTCTCCCCCACAAGCATTAGTTGCTTTTGGTGGGATTTGGGAGTGAAGGACTTGAACACTTCTTGTGTTCTTGCCTTTGCTTTTGTGCATCGGTTTGCTCTCTCCACGAGGATTCGTGGAAGTGAAAGTTCGTGAGCTTGTTACTCTTGGGTCGTTGGACCCTATACGGTGATTGAGACCTTTTGTGCTCACTTGGGAGCTCCCAATCCTTTTGTGGGTTGTGCCTCAAGATTGTTATAAGGGACTCGATTTCCGCCCAAAAGGAAATCAATAGTGGAAGGTGAACCGAGATTTTGTGCGAGGTTCATCGGAGAATAAGGTGAGGCCATTTGTGGCGTCTTGAGTTTGAAACTCACACCCCTCTAACGAGACGTACTCCCCTAAAAAGGAGGAACTCGGGAATACATCATCGTCTCACGTGCCTCGGTTATCTCTATACCCGAGCTCTTTACTTATGCACTTTACATTGTGATAGCCTTCGTGCTTGAAGTATTTTATCTTGCTATCACCTTGTCTCTTGTCTTTCTTAGTATAAGTTGTTGGTGCACATAGGTGAATTAGTATATTTAGGTTGTATGCTTGTTAAATTAAAACACCTAGTTTTGTTCCGCATTTATCAAGACTAAACCGGAAAAGTTTTAAATCGCCTATTCACCCCCCCCCCCCCTCCTCCCCTCTAGACGACATCCTTGTCCTTTTAATATTGAGTAATTAATCTGATGTATGTTTATGATAAAAGATCATGACTAATTGATCTTAGCAACTCTCATAAAGGTCCTCTGAGTGACAAATCATATATAAATGGATCAAAAAAGTGTTGGCATCATATGAGTTTTAACCTCACGCCGAAGTAACATCAAATAAAAATATTAAATATTTATGCCGCTCAAGTAAATTTTTATTCTAATGACATAACATAAGTTTCCATGGAACCATAGAAAGTTATTAGACATATTCAGACAGTGCCCTCGCAAATAAGTTATTAGACATATTCAAACAGTGTCCTCGCATTTGCGAGCGCCACCTTGCTAGTTATTATTATTATATACTAAAAGCAAAATGAGTGAGTTTTTCGAGGCACCACGTTAATCCACATCATTTAGATTAATTTTAGTAGTTAGATCTAAAATATATGTCTAAGATTTAATAAGAGATTTGTAGTTACGTAACCACAATTATCAGTTTGACACGTTCAGGACCTCCACAATATAAGCGTGGATCTAAAAAAAAGAGCAGCCAAAGATGTACGGAAGATCTATTCACAAGCGTGGATCTCAAAAAAAAAAACAGCAGAAGAGGTAGCACTTTAACGATCGATTACCTGGGCGCTTAATCTAAAAGAAAAAAACTGGGTGCGTCAGGATCCGATCCAAAAAAAGAACCTACTGGTCCAGCTATACAATATGGTGGTACACGTGAAACAGAAAGGAAATTAACTACTTTTCTTTTTTTTTGAGAAATGAAAACTATTTCTGTAGTAGTAGTTGAGTATACTAATATATATATATATATATATATATATATATATATATATATATATATATAATGCATCTGTGCATAAGTGGATAAAAAATGACAAGATAACTACAAGTTTTTTTTATAAACGCGGAGTGTGATATCTACTTACACACGAGAGTATCCTAACTGCCACCATATGTACTCACACTCACATACTAATGACAAGAGTTGTTGAGTTTTAATATTGGCGAATTCACCACTATTGCCGGTAATTAAGTCGTTTGCCATTCAAAAGATAATCTGTTTTAGCTAGACACGCATGGCGCAAAAAACATATGTCTTTTACCCCAGGTGGGTTATCTCTACTACAAAAATATGGAGTGTCCTGTCTCGGCCGTCCGTCGTACGTCGTCCGTATTTTGCAGTCTAGCCCCTCTAAAGTCGGAAAATCAACCCACGGTCCCAAACCCGTTGACCCACCGGACCTCCACGGCTCCACTCGATCCCCTCGCTCGCTCTCTCCTCACGGCGGCGGCAACCCACGGGAGATGCAGCGGCCGCCGACGGAAGCCCCGAGCTTCGCCGTGCTCGTGGTTACTTCCGCGCCGGACCTGCCGCCACAACGGCGCCGCCCCACAACGGCGCCGCCTAGGCCTTCTCGATGCCTTCCACCTCGTCCGCTTCCGGCCTACCTCTGCTCCCTCTGCCGGCAGCCGCTCCATGTTCTCCCCGATGTGTACGCCTCATAGATCCCCCGACGCACCCCCAATCCCCACATGCGCCACCAAATTCACTGCCGCCGGAAGCCTGGCCCTCCTCACCGCTGGTCGATTCCGTCGATCTGATCTTCTCTCGCGCAGCTCCCTCGAAGGAGAGAGGCCGGCGAAGCTATGGTTCCGCCGTCCATCCCTCCGTCCAACGTTTGCACTGCCCCACTCACCGGACGCGCATCGCCTCACCACCGACCAAATTTTGTCCGGCCTCTCCTAACCCAGCCATGCCGGCGTCGGCAGAGGCACTAGCGGCAGCGAGGACTGGCTCCATCCCGGAGGTCGATGAGGCGGCCGCCCATGGGGAGGAGGAGGGCTACGAGAGGGAGGGGCTTCCTGGCCCGGACGACGACCTCGCGACTTGCCCATGCCGGTCGCGACCTCCTCGCCATCTCTGCCTCAGAAGAAAGGAATTATCAAAGAAGGGATTGGTGGATTTGCCCGTCGCTTGGCCTGGAAAAAACTGATCCATGCTGGAATCTGAAGAAAGAGGAGACTTTTTAGCATCTAGGTGGGGAAGCCGGTGATGAGGCGCTGTAGCAGGCCGAGAACAATGACCACGACTTCTACGCCTTCAGGAACATGCATACGGGTAAGTACTTCATTGTATTTTCTTTGCTCGATGAAATAGCTTTTGCTTACATGATTGGTACCATATTTGCAACTGAACTTAATGAAACTGAGGTTGTCTGAACTGAACTTATGCAATGTAAATCTATATACTGAACTGTATATGCACGGCAATTTTTTATGCTTAGTACGTACCATTGCAATTTTCACTATATATCTTCTGTACTTTGTATTTGTAAGGTGGTATGCTGACAGCAAGCGTACCACTGCATTTTCTGTATACTGTAGCAAGAGACGATATGTCGATACCCATGATCCCCAGGTAACGGCGAGGTGATTGGTGTCGGCGTAACCTAGGCAGCAGCTGGGCAGGTTGATCGCAGGAGAACTGAGGGCAGAACCGAGGAAAGGGAATGCCAAAGATGCAGATGCAACTGCATGCTCAACGATTCTTCGTTATTTATGGAGCCATTTTTTTGTGTTCCTTTTCTCAATCGTGCCTTAACATTTAAAATCCTAAGAGTGTGAGTGCATATATCACATCATGAATTGCGTCTTACTTATATCAACACTATGACAAGATCTTCCATCTCCACACGTTAGCAACAATATACCTATGCATATGCCTACGAGATGAGTATAGTTTTTCTTTTCCATGATCGCTACAGATTGATAAAACTATGTAAATTACAGTTTCACTATCTGAAATCGTGTGTATTTATTTTGTAGCTTCCAACCAGGTATTGCTGCATGTCCGCAAGCATTCAGATACTGGGGTTATTTCCAATCGACAGCCCTCGCAGCTGCATATAATAGTCAATAGACCCAGTTCATGGAATTCTGTTAGACTGTTACAGTTTATGAGAGATCTACCTAAATTTGCATCCACTGAGCAATGCCTTTTCTTGCAATGGTATCTGATGCTTGAATTTTATGCTAGAGAATTTTATTGCTAAGGCATCTGGAATGTAAAGAAATGATATTATGCTAAATTAAGGATTCCATACCCAATGTTATTTTCTTTGGGATAATACGCGTTCTTGGTGTATGGAATATTGTGCCTTTTACCATTTCTGTTATTTTTTTCTAAACTGTAGCTTATTGTCGTTAATATATTGTTTTGACATATATGTTGGCTACAAAGGTTTTAATCATGCCAGGCCACATCCGGCCGTTCCAGGATTAATTGTCTCGACTAACAGTCGAGAAGTATGAACCTTTGAAGTACATTGGGAGAAATTTGTTGCTCTATGTATCAAGAGATGACAATCAGATGTAGGTATATGTGTGCCCCTTCATGTCATTTACCATTTGTCAGCTCATAGCTACTTCTGCTTACCACTTCACAATATTTGTTTTGTTTCCTACTAGCCGCTGAAGAAACACGCTGTTATATTATGCAGATCTTTGACACCAAGCAAACCTGTAGCTGAAGGTAGAGGCGGTAGCGATAGAGAGGGAGAGTCTAGAGCCGGAGGTGAAGGGTCGACAAAAGTTGACATTCCCTGCCATTTGTTGCTATATTTCTATTCTTTGAATGAGAGATAATGCTGGAGCAATGGTGGAGCTGGCATGTATGTCGAGGTCAAAATTTAGTTCACTGCACTGATCATGATCCTTAAATATGTTGTGCAATATGCATTGAGATCTTTTCAACTTAAGAGTTCCTTCGGTTGTTGACATATTAATGTTTTGCAGGTCGTGGCAACCATGTGAGTAAAGTGAGTTTAGAGGGGTACATCATAGATGGCATTATGGCAACGAAGAAGTGGTAGATGCCGTGCTTTTCTCCATTGGTACAGCTTGCAGTTTGTTATAGCATCAATGCAAGAGAAAGACATAGATAAGAAAAAAACATGAGTAGAGCACTCAAAAAGCTGAGTCTCCAGAAAGATATCTGGCAAAACGAAACCTTCCAAGTGTTAAACATGTATTAATTTATTTCTCATACAGTACAAATGTATTTATGTACCTTGAAGAATTCTGATCCACACAGATAGATTATAATGTTGTAGATGATTGATTTAAATGGAATTCAATGCGTCATGTCATTTTGTCTTGACTCTTAAAAATTAATTGTGTTGAATGGTTAATTGTTCATATACATTTTTTCAAATGTTTTGTTCTGAGGGCGACATAAAGTTGAGGTGGAGTGGGATATACGAAGAAGATATTATTTTCTCTTATTGCAAGGTGAGGTAAACATAAGCTTGAGATGGAAGCAGAATGCATTCTTGAAATAAGATGATGATCGATATATTTGGACATAATACACCAGCGCCTAGGGTGTTTGTTTTGCTTTCAGAAACTGTCTGCAGTTGATGTAGCTCTTGTACTTTATTCCTGACTGATATAAATATAAAGCAATTGCATACTCTCGAAAAAATATTCACCAGCATTCACTAGCAATAAACTATCCCAAATAGGCACGCATGATTAAGATCTATGTTTGTAAATTATGTGGGAACTTCACATGTTCGTTGTATGTGCAATTAAGAGGTGACAAACATCTTATTTGGAAGAGGTGACATGTACTCTCCTAATTAGTGTTGAATCATTAGAATATTTATAGCCACGTATGCAACACATAGTAAAAAAATAAGTGTACATGTTTTTTTGATATTTCTGCAGAGTGGAGTGAGATAATGTAAGGAGTTGAGGGGTAGAGTTTAGGGATGGAAGCAGAGTGAAACTGTGAAAGGTATCAAATATTCCCCAAGTTAAGATAAGGTACATCGCGAAGCGACTACGAGAAGGATGGCGACATAGATGAGTAACAACAATTGGGCTAAAGGTAGAGAGCCGTGAGTTACATGGCGAATTCACCGGAGGGGACTTCCCCCGTGGAGATGCAAGGATTGGCAATGTATGCACCTCACGAAGCAATGATGTAGAATAGGATTTTCATAATTGGTAAGGGAGTCATAGACAATCCAAGAGGGAGGAAGATATCTATATGGGAGAAAGAAAAAAAAACCATTTAGATTAACAGTTTTATGTGACATATTGTCGGCAGCAAGAAAGAAAAAGCACCATTTAGATTAATAGTTTTATATGACATATTGTCCGTAGCAACGCACGGGCATTCAACTAGTGGAAGAATAAATGCAGAGTTTAACCATAGCACGTCATACTGGAACCGGCGAGGCAAATGTCACGATGTCATCCATGTAACAAAACCTACCTTAGACGCTGGAAGCTAATAATGCGATGAACTGCACTGCTTATGTGTATTACTGTCGTTGCAGAAGCTGAAGATTGTTTATTATCAACTGTTGGTAGTTCAAAGAAATTCAGAGAGTGTCTATATAGTGACAAGGTACTATAAAACTATTGAACAAATTTTTTTTAATTTTTAACCGATTTAATCTATTATCATGAATGGAAACCATCATCTAACCATACATTGGTTCTCCAAAAACTAATTACACTTCTAATTTATTGAGTACAAATTTGAAAAATAATTTAGTGAAAACATTATGTTCAAGTATTCGTCGTATCCCGTCACACAATCACACAAGCAATACTGAATACCAAAGTCACCACTAAGTCGAGAATAATTTATTGTAGATAAAATCATAGTAATACTTGAAAAGATCAGATTGATGATAGAAATCCATATCAAACCGCCAGCCTTCCGATTGTCGATTTTTTCTAAACCATTTTTCGCACAATTTGTAGACCCTAAATAATATTTATTTATAAATATCACCACCAATACATTATCAAGAATAAATATTTAGAAATTAATATTAAAAATAGAGACATGTAAAAAGTAGGGATCAAATAATATGGGGATCTAGAACCGACAACGATCAAGGAAAATATAGGTTTAACGTGGAATCCAAATGAATCTCACAATTGTCATATTTTTATTATTATCGAGGGTGTTGACATGTGGTGATTAGAGATACAAGCTCCCTTCTGGGAAATCTATGTCCTTAAAATTTCATTTACTATATCATTTTGTGTGTGTTAGGCCATGTGATATCCATAAAATAAATTTTCATTTCTGGGAAACTTTGAATGTACTAAAGTCGATGCACTCGAAATTGTTATTGTTCTTTCAACCAATATAAAAATATTTCCGTAACTAAATATATATAATACCGACATTTACCTCGCCTACTAATCTAACATCATAGAAAATACAGTTATGTCTAAAAATGTAATTTCACAAATAACATAGATGGGTCTTTACAGAAACTAGAAAGATACCCCACGCCTTGCAGCGGGAACTTTTTATAAAAATTGTAAAATAAACGAAAGGACATATGACACATGCAACGGGAGAAATATTCTCGGAAATATTTAAGAATCGATTGGGCACCATAATCGAGAGTCTAGATTTAATCAATGTAGAATCTTTGTATATTTAACAATTAAAATTGATGAGGTATTGTATGGATAAAATAATTTATAACGTGAATAGTTTTCATGGATGGATAGAAAATCATTAATAAATGTTTGATGACATGGATACATAATGGTTCAAATAGTGGATGATGTGGCTTAAAGAATAGATGATACGTGATTAATACGTATTAGTGGAAATGACATGGACTATTGATTGGTTAAGGGAATGGATGATGTGGATATTTTGCATGTTGAGATAGAAAATAATTAATGCAAGTTAGTGGGGTTTTGCTTTATAAGAAGCATAGATGACGTAATAATCCTAATTGTGTTTGAAGGTACTATGTATCTGCATATGTCATATTTAAATTTGTGGTGGTAAAGCCGTAATAGTTCTTGGTACATAATGTGACATTTTAATTCCTTGAAGCCTTCAGCATACTAAAGACAATGCCCTCGCATTTGAGAGGGCCACCGTGCTAGTTTAACAAAATTTACAAAATCAAACTTGCATCCTAACATATTGACGATCTTTGGCAGAAATCCATTTTGACTCGTAGGACTAGATGCTCTCGCAATGTCATAAAATCCCCAAAAATATCGGCTGTACATACTACAGACATTTTATGTAGGAACTCAATTTTTCGCCAAAAACAGATTTTTTTTGTGCCCTGCGTAGAAAAGAAAAATAAAATGTCTAGTAAAAAGTCAGTTTTTGAGCACCGAATTTGTCTTTTTTATACAGAAAGTAAAAAAATTGTTTTTCCATGAAACTTTGTGTGCCAACATAAAATGTTTGGAAGTACATCCAGAATTTTATTTCAATTTTTTTTTTAAATGTTTCTGAATGCACTTGCCATAATGGGACTAGATGCTCCTGCGAACCAAAACACCATTTCCCAATATTTCATATATATACAAAGAGATTATTCACTGTTTCACAGGTCACGAGAGGGGGCAACAATAGGTTTGTAGTTACAACTTCCCATTGACAGTAAAGGATAGAGGAACATGGCGGCCTGAGATGAGCTACAGTCCTTAAGAGTGAAACCCTCCCTCTATGCTAGTAAAAGGGTGGAAATGTAACAGAACTAAGCAAAACTATGTACAGGGCAGATACTTCACAGGTCGGCACAGCATCCTTCGCATGTCAGTAGCAAGATGCACACATTAAAGTGAGGTTTAAGTTTACAACCTAGCACTTCGCGAGATGCCTATCACTAGCAAAATGCAAAACCGAAAGCTTCAACTGAGAGAGAAACTGTGATAGTCACCCATCTCACATGTCCACGATTTCACCAACCACTGGTGAATCCGACGGAGATGATACAGTTTCATGGCCAGTTCGATTTGCAGCAGCTACATGCTTACTCTCGAGATGATCTGGCAACAAACTTTCATCAACTTGAGAAGCAGGCACAATTTCTTGTTCCTGAGATGATTTTTTTCTTTTCGAATGGTCGTTCCTGAGATGATTTGGCAACGACCTTTCATCAACTTGAGAAGCAGGCACAATTTCAGATCTGTTCTTGTCCCTTGGGCCTTGAGAACAAGAATCAAAACAGCTATCGAGAACTGGAAGTAGAACCCCCAACACCATTGTTTGGTTCCATAGCCTGAGAACTTTCCAGTAACTTCTGTCGTTTCCTCCTTTCGGTTCTTTTGTTTATCAAAGGTACCTCATCTTCATCTGAATTATCTACAAAATAATAATTCATCCCTTCAATCAGTACCGTATAGGAACCATCCCACTTGCTTATTTTTCTTTTCTTTTGTCCGCTGCACCCTTGATTCTTGTTTTGTGCATATGTTATTGGTCTCTTTTGTGCTTGCTGAACAGTTGTGGCAGTCGGGAGGCCAAAGCCAATGTCCTTCGACAATTTGATTTTCTTACTAGACCTGTGCCCTGAAGAGGAGCCCAGTCCCGATTTGTCAATTGCACCATCAGAAAGATGGAGGAACTCAGCTGATGCATCTTCCCGTTCATGTTTATTGCTTGTCCTACACTTACTTGATGTATGCTTGGCATGCCAACTTCCGGTGGCTAATTCGTCAGCCTTGCGCTCATCTAGTGTTTCTTCGGCTGAAGAAGCTGTGAAGAGCAATAAGCAATACTATTACCATACTATGAAGACTCGTCCAGACAATTCTAGATCAACTATGTCTTGAGGCAAAAGTTACCTATGGAACCTAGTCTCACATAGCATGTTGTTGACTCCCGAACTGTATAATAGCTACCAGAGCACTGCTTCTGGTGCCTGCATACCAAAATATACATATCAATATCAAGAGTCAAGACAGACATACAAACATTCAAACGTACAAGGATGGAAGGAGAAGCCAAAGCAGGGTGCAAGATGGATATGGAGTAATCCGAAATATTCATTTTTCTGAAAAAAAAGCTACTCCCTCCATTTCTGAATGTAAGGTGTATAGTTTTCTGCGCGAATATTAAGATATGGGTATTTGGCATACGGTGGACTCATCTTCTTCTGGAAAAAATCGGGAGATATGAGTTCCTAATAGACACAAATTGAAAACAATACACCTTATAAATTAGGATTCATTTTTGGATGGGTAAAATTGTCCATAAATCGCATTATACCTTATATTTTGGAATTTTTCTGGAAAAACTATACACCTTACATTAAGGAACGGAGGGAGTATTTGGTAAGGTTTGCATCAAAGCAATAACTTAATCTGCATTTGGAGATTATTCAATTTTGTCTCAGGTTTACATTAAGATGCAAATGCTGACCTCAAGGAGGTGCCAAAATGGCAAGTGATGATATAATGTCAGCCATCCTCAAGTTTCCTAATTACATGTAACCAACTTGCCAACTACTCAGGTATCCGAATTTGGTTATGCCATCCACACTCCAATAGCAACTTATGCAGTTATGACTTATGAGACATTGGGACATATACTCTCTGTCACTGGGTTATACTGAGGAATCTGTCAAAATACTTGGCTTCAGATAAGCAGTCTGACAATTATCCTATCCAAATCTGATGGGAGACAACCTGTCAGGTTCTAAGATGCTACTGTTGAAGTGGGTTGATTGATGAAGCTTCTAGGAGCTGGGATACTGAACTCACAAACCAGGCTTCCGCACCCTTCGCCACACAGGCGGTCCTAAGCTATCCTCTGTGGGTAGATGGTGGGAAGGACTTATTTGCGTTACGGTATGAAAAACATGACAGATCTTCTTCCGGATCGACATATCCAGATGGGACTCGTTCAATGATGTTAAGGTGATGGGTTGGATCCTAAAGACTGATGATGCTAGAGCTTCCACATAAGGTGCCTCTGAAGCAGCCTGTGAAACAAACCTAGAAGTGAGCCTTGTGGTGCACTAGCTTGCGATGTGTCGCACGCAGGGATGATGGTTCCTCCTTTTCGGGTGTTGTTGCCAGGCATATGGTAATGCTACTGTCTGCTGCCAGCCCTTGGAGATGGTATCTTATTTTCCCTAAGGCAGGGCTGGCTGTGTGCTGTTTGAAACTTGCTATGGCTGCTGGTTACAAGGTGGAGGCAGAAGGGTCTTCGGTAATATGCGTCCTAGAAGAAGCTAGGGATCGTTCTAAGGCCTTCAAAAGTTTTGATTTGTTTTTACAACAAAAAAATGAGTGTAATAATTTGGCTCATATTGGTGTCAAGTTTCTTTCCAGTGCGCTTCTGCCTCGTGAGTGGCTCGATGTGAGCCCGTACTTCCTTGGTCAAAACAGTTTGGCCCTAGGTCAAGGGAATCAAGATACCCATCTTTGCTGGAAAGATTCACCGATGTGTTTCCACATATTTATATTGCAGAAATATATCTGGACATCAACAGACTCTGACAGCAAGCGTTCATATTTAACTATGTAAAAATCAAATGGCGATTTTGCAAATTGGATCCACGTAGCTATATTGTTGGTAGTCGGATGCCAGCCAAGTGGAGAATTATTTGAACAATTAGAGCTTCATCACCACTAGGTTAGTTCAATATGTCTCCTCTTTCTTTTAAAATAGTAGTACAACACTAGTCGGTATATTTTTCAGTCATACACTGAGCTCAGATGCCTGTTTTAATGTTGCAACAAAATTTCCAATGAGTACCAATCCTATACTGCCCAGCATGAGAACACATAGACTAGTACATTTTACCTTAAAAAATTCTTGAGTTGGTTGGAAAGCACGTATCTAACTAAAAATATTAGTCAGGATTAGCATTCTTACAGGTATACTAAGGCAAATATGGACTACCAAACCAAAAATTGCACTGAAGCATAGAGCTAATACCTATGCCATTCACACATTGAATTTGGACATGAGTAATTAGCACCCATTCTCTCAATGCAGTCATCCTGTGAAGGTCCACTGATCTTGGTTGACTTGACCAAATCTCCACAGTTTTCACACTGCAAAATGGTTATCTGTCAATCTCAAAATAAAATTAGATTTACTACTTGCTAGTATTACAGTCCCGGTGCTTACTTTGTATTGATAATATTTCTTCCTGATCTGATGGCGCATGATTATACTGTAGCCACCAACGGGTCGCTGATTATAGTTGACTATGTTAATAAGGAATCTCTAAGTACAGACTGATTGAAAGTGGCTACTTGAACTCAACTTACATGAGCATCTGGTACAATGCTGGAATTGATTGTATTCATCAGCTTCTGGAAGTTCCCACCATGGTCACTGTGATCACCATTTAGAAATTAACCAGAAAGAACTTACAAATTTAGAATTATATAAGGTAATTCCAGTTAAGTACCTATGGTTAGTATTATTTTCTTTGATGCACATATAGGCATGTATCATCTCATGGAGCGGAACATTCTTCAGATCTGAGTCTAGGTGGCATTCGTACAAGGACTTGGAAAGAAGTAAGATACAGCCACCACCGCCAGGATAATACTCACAATCACTTAAGGTACTGCATGAAAACGAATTAAACATGAGAAGTCCATAACAGATATTCTGGTATGGCGCTGTAGTGGGAACCAATAAGTACTTTAATGCACAAGTGGATGATAAACGACACATAACTAGGTTCGACATTAGCATTGGTTACACTTCAGAAAGCATTTTATAGTATAAGCCAAAAAAAATCCATTCAAATGAATTCAACTATTCGCAGAACAATGTATCATTAAGGTTCTATTAAGCGCTAGGCGCTAATTAAGCGTTTTGCCTAAGCTTTTCTCTTTTCTAAAGGATTAAAGCGCTAAGCGCAATTAAGCGCATGCTTAAGCGCAGTTGAGCGCTAGGCGTTTTGCTCCGCTCAGCGCCTAAGCAAGCTTAAGCGTGCGATTAAGTGCGCTTTTAATAACCTTGATATTACCTAATGAATAATTGGAAGGTGGCATATCTGTATCATAGATTGTCCATCCAACTATATGGAAATAATAAGATGACATGGCACTCTGTTAAGGGTTTGCCGCTTCTTTTGTAGTAGGCCTGTATGTTATAGATCTCAAACAAATGTATTCCTCAATTGACTGCGATTATTCCTTATTACAAAACTGTCACTGTCCCGGCCATGGCACAAAATCCTCTAGT
The DNA here is from genome assembly GCA_947311845.1 of Poa pratensis. Classification (NCBI taxonomy): domain Eukaryota; kingdom Viridiplantae; phylum Streptophyta; class Magnoliopsida; order Poales; family Poaceae; genus Poa; species Poa pratensis. The sequence goes on from CAMZMU010000033.1 coordinate 77,052,318, forward strand.
CAGAAGTTACTTTATCAAATCTACAAGAAACCAATAATAAATCCTTGTGTTTGGGCTCAGAGCTGTCTCAACATGTTTTCAGAGATTTAGAGTGAATCGCCGTGAGTGGTACAATATGTACAACACGAAGTTTCAAGTCCTAGACCTTTTTCAGCCATCCACACAATGTCATCCAATTGTTCACAGCTCGTGCATCCGTCCAGCACTGGCTAATTCATTTCAGTATACGTTTGAATTCAGAACATGCTACTTCAGGGAGTGGCAGTGTGGACTAATTGACATGGAAAGTGCATTAACGCAATTAGCTCCATTATTTCCCTCTTTCCTTGCCGGGAAGGATGTAAAAAATATACTGAATCATTCTGCTTTGTTCTTGTCATACACCTAAGATATCCCTACCCACATCACAGACTCCAACATATCATCGGATCAATGAACAAAATAACAATGCAAGGATTCAAAGGTACTCCAATCACCATAGGTGCGGAAACTGCAGAGATATGAATCACCTATGTTCTGCTGGAACCTTAAACTGAGGTACCAAACATGACTAGCATTTCCTCTAGTGCCCTAATTCGCTTTCGGAGAACTGGTGTTCTAAATCGAATGAACAAGAGGGAGATTGGACCATTTCCCTCCAAAAGTATTCGTCAAGGTTCCCCAGGTAGATGAGCGAGCGACTAAAGCCACTTGCGCCTCCAGAAAGCCCGAATCACAGCCCGCACGAAATATCCCCCCAAAAAATGTATCGCAATGCACCGAATCTAGATACCGTGAATGCGCAGTGATTTTCGAAGGGGAGCAAGGTATGCAACAGGCAATATCTTGCAATCCCTGAAACATTTCAACATCTGAAGCCTCGATCTGCGAAATCCCAGCCGGAAAGCGAACCTAGATGGCAGTATGGCACTCGAGTACACAAAAACTCGAGGAATGGGAGGGCGGCGGTTACCCGTAGGGGAGCGGCTCCTCGGCCCAGGAGACGGCGCACGCGCCGAGGGAGTCGTGGAAGTACAGGGCGTTGTAGTGGCAGAAGAGGTCGGAGATGTCAGGCCCCGGATCCGAGCCCGCCATGGGCGCACGAGGAGCACGGTGTCAGGGATGTGAAGTCGGGGACGGTAGACGAGGGTTTAGGGGAAATCTCTCGTCAGGGTTCTGGTGGGGATGAAATGGCTCCTATGGCAAATTTGGCAATGCGGCGGAGCTGCGGCCGGTCGTCATCCATTTGTTTGTTTGTTTTGAGACGATGTGAACTCCACCGAAAATTTTAGCTTGCTTGCCCGTGATTTGACTGATGTTTTTTTTTCTACCGAATATGTTTTGACTGATGTTGGCAAAAAAAAAAAGAGTACGGTTGGTAGAAGAAGCATTCTAACATTTCGCGACCAAAACACAACAACGAAGTTTTTTTTCCTGAAACGGGAGCAAAATTTTGCTCCAATCTATTAATTAGGTAGAAGTTTTACAAGAAATAAATGTAAATGATACAGTGGGGATTATTCTCAGGTATTATTTTGCTCAACTTTTTTACGCCGGCAATCACCCAAAGGCGGCTCTCCTTTTTAATCTTATCGGCACACAAGGGGTGTGGCATGTCTGTTGCGGAAGACACATGCATTGCGTTCATTCCAAACTTCACACGAGAGAAACAAGACGAGGGAGCATTGCATTCATTCCAAACACAACAATGAAGTAGATTGTTTCATGGATAGCATAACCTGCAATTGTGAAATGGTTGATGAAATTAGAAGGAGACTTGTAAGACCTAAGTTGTAAATTGTCAAGAAAAAAAATACTACCTTTGTCCTAAAATATAAAATGCTTTTGGTAGGCTATTTTTACGTCTACCAAAACGTGTTATATATTGGGACGGATTTAGTATTAGGTCTATCAAAACGTGTTATAAATTGAGATGGAGGTAGTGTTATGGTGCTAAATGTTTTTTCCAATCGGGACTGGTCGGAGTCTTCTAAAATTAGTAGGGAAGGCTTACATGCTATCAGACACTAGTTTAAAAAGATACTACTTACACTATGGGTGATGGAGGCCCACCTATTTCAGGATAATTATTGGACCAGTGAAGTTCCTCTCAGGTTGTGGCATTACAAATCTGTAATTTTTCTGTAATTGTGGGGACAATTGTCCTAAATCTGGATGTGTACTTTGAAATTGTTATTTGTGGTTAATATAATCCAGATGTTAGCCGTAAAAAAATGATGTCGTGGAGACAGGTGTTGCACGATGGCTTGTCGCCTTTGGGCTATATTCTCCAAAGAACATTTGGAGGAGTGACCAGATCTACTCAAGAACTATGAGAAGTGCAACTTCATGCGTGGTGGGAGTTAACAGAAAATAGGACATGTACGCTAGTGAAATTAACACAACACTAAACAAATTTAGAGTATTTGGAGCCGAAGCAGTCTATTTCGGAGGATCCATAGAGTTTGAGTCTGCAGAAAAAAGATTGTCCCCAACAGAAATATGACGTATAGGGTTTCAACTCGTCCCAAAAGAAGATAATTGGATACATGCTCAGATTCAAGCTAAATAGCCAAACTAATTGCGTGAGTATGTAGACATAGAAGAAAAACAAAAATAAAGGTGTCATGTTGGATTCAAAGAGCGACAAGGGAGTGAAGCGGAGCCGTTCGATTGCAGATCGATGATGGAGAGTACTTGAATCCTGGCGCGAGGCGTTAAGGGATGGCAAGCGTCGTTAGATTACAAATCAACTGATGAAAATGAATCGCACACTCTTAAATGTTTCTATTTTAACATAACTTTGTTTTTAGTTGAGACTTTGTCGGGTAATTAGTGTAGCCTGACAAGTCTGCCTCCTGAAAATCAGTCTTGACCTGAGCTCAGGGTTGGAAGTGTGATACTACCTTGTATATGAATGTTGAATCCTCTCATGTAACTGATTCATTGATCATGTTGATCCATTTGATTAGTCATTGAACGATTGGAACACTAATGCCCTCTTGTTTCCTTGAAATCAGTATTATGTCCAAAACAAATTATGGATCTATTGTAATTTTCCATGTTCATCAATTAGTGGTAGTGTTGGTGCAGCGAACAGTTACGATACAACATGCTTTTCAGCAAGCTGACATAGAATGTATAGTGTAGTATGTTCAACTTTCATTAGCACGTCGAATAGTTCGTAATACTTGGAGTGTAGTTTGATGCATCTATGAACGCAAGTAATCTTGATTTGTCACGTACTCCAAACAGATTTTTTTAGGGAGTGCGTACTCCAAATAGATGAGGTCCCACACTACAAGGATCCAGGTCTATTGCAACAAAATCGTTTGTCGCAATACATGATGATTTGTGGCAATGGGTACCTATTGCCACGAAACGACTTTCGTTGGCAGCCATTGCAATTGGATGCATGGTAATAGGTTATCGCCACGAAAAAACAATTATGACAATAAAAGTGTGCTATTGCAACAGCTATGTGGAAAGTTGCCACATTTTTTCCCGTGGCAGCACTCACCTGATGCCACAATTTGGTTTGTGGAGATAGCTTTAATGCAACATGTAACGAATCGTGGCGACTGATAGCTCGTGGCGATAGGCGCATACTCTTCCGTGGCAATAGTCAATAGTGGCAAGAAACTATAACAACGATCCTTTTTTCGTGGTATTAGCATTTTGCCACGAACTGCTACGATTGTGGCATTAACTTATGGTAACAAACATTCCAGTCGTCGTAACAGGAAATTGCAACAGTTAATTTTTCGTGGCGATACTCTATTTCAACGAAACTTAGTTTGGAGGCGTGAAACAGTTATCGCAACCAAAAGTGGGTTGTGGCAATAGCCTATTGTAACCATAAAAAAAAATACAAGCATTCAATTTTCCCACGACGTCGATAGTAGCCCTCGACTCCTTTTGAATTGTACCGAAGCTTGTCGTTGTGGAAGTGCATCTCGTTGACGGTGAGTCAATGGAATTCCTTTGACTCGGATGGTTTCAAGTTCCTTTTTTCTTCAATTCCATCTTGTAGCCTGAGGGGAGATCCCGAAGAACTCTTCCTTTCGTCGAATGCTTTAGTTGTTGAAGAAGCCTCTTGTCATAGGGGGCACACGCAATGCACCCGATGGGCCTATCCCCCGAGTTTTCCATGGCCATTCCGCAAGGAGGATTTCATATGACTTCTTCGAGATGTTGTCGTGGTTTGTAGCTTGCTCGCGAAGAGACCTTAGGTAAAATCATATAGACTCCAAGGTGGACTTAGACCGGCCAGATGATCATTTTGACTGGGTTCTGGTCTAATAAATCTAGTACCTCAGGTCCGAGCATTTTTGGTCGATAATGGTTTAACTAGTGGATTATTTGGCCAAATCTTTTGTCGAGCCACGCTAGAGACACAAATCTCATAGAACGTCATCAAGAGGACGGTTGTTACGCTTTTGATATAGTATCGATCCCGCTTAGAAGGATGCGAACCCGATCACGGTTTAACCATTCTACTGGACTCGAATTTTCGGGAGCACCGTCAAAGATGATTGCCCCAAAGTTTGTTCCAAGTGAAGCCCACCGTTTTCAAGCTGAAATGACTAGTGTTAAAAAAATCAACTAATACGGAGTAGATCAATTGTATTAGGTTGCGTCCAATCTTCAAGGCTAGCTCATGTCATATACTCACACATGGCATAAATGAATATGTAAGTTTAACCTTTCACTCTATTTTCCTTTTTTCTTAAAAAATATTTCCGTTTTGCCAACATTAGTCTCCAAACATCGAAACATCAATTCCACGGACTACGAGTTGATAATACTTGCAAACATCCCTATAATTACTTGTCATCGATACCAAAACCCACTTAGGGGATGTATGTTCTTTCACTTATGATAAGGATCAACGTGATCTAAAAGGGGTTTTGGCCCAATCTTTCACGGCGAACCAAGAACAACAGCAAGATAACTTCGATCGTTGAGCAAATTGAATCTACTCCACGATACGCAACACAGATCCTTACGAATCAGCAATCACGGAGGTTTTTGGACAACTTCCTCAAAACTCGATACGGGTATCTACCCTCGAAAACACATCGTGTTCAATCTTTAAACATAACCTGCCGATTACATGGTCGCACCTGGCTATTTATATTAGCATAGCTGACTCTCCTGACTGGACTCTCAAGCGAAACGAAATTAGGAAAAATAAAAACAACGTGACTCTTTCCTAAATAGAAAATAAAACAAACTAAACAAATATGGACTCTAAATTGGTGCGCCATCTTCAAGTGTATCTTGGCTGTAGGTGGCCCCCATCCGAACTCCTTCAAACACATGACACATCATGAACTAAGAAACCTGCTTGTCACGTCTTTGATCTTTCCTTGTGTGGCAGGAACAGAAACAACAGCCGTCTCTTGACAGCATCAGTAGCAGAGAAAAGAATATATACAACACTCATAGGACGTGTCGTATCAACTTAGACCTAAGGCGTGGTGGGATGTGTACACTAGTACACAACGACACATCGGATACCCCTCTATGGAAACGGGACGAGTTAGGCGACGGAAAATCGAGCTTTCCGCGCGGCCGGTGCGTACAAACCTGACCTGGGCCGCGGCTGGCCTGTCAACATGGGTAACGGAGAAAGTATTAACTCCATTACCCATAGTATTGGCAACGGTCATAATTCCGTCTCCGTTTCCGATATGTGGTTCTATGGCAACGGACACTTTTCTGTGTCCGTTTGCAATGTGGACACGTTCCATCTTCTTGGAATTCGAAGCGAGACGAGTAAATGCCATGGCGTAGTGGCACCACCCACTACTCCTTAAAAACCCCAATCCCTGCTAGCTGAAGACGCCACAGAATCTGCTCTATCTCTCTCGCTCGCTCCTGCTACCGATTAGTAAAGATGCCTCGCAGCAACGACACACAGGAGCGCACTCTGTCGCCGCCCGACAGTCCCCCCGTCAGCGGCGAGTCTGTTGAAGGACCGTCGCCGGAGACGAGCGACGACGAAGAGCTCGCCAACTTCAATGATCCCACCTTGATGCTGGTCCCGCCGAAGGTTGATTCTGATGAGGAGTCAACCGAAGAGGAGGATGAGGACGAGGCGGAGGCGCTGGTCCCAAAGAAGGGAACCCCGGCGAAGGAGAAGAAAGCCGCCGCAACCGCCTCTGATATGCTGCCGCTGCCGCCGCCGCTACCGCCTCCGATGGCCCCCCAACAAGCGAGGCCGTGAGAAGGAGGAGGATTGCGCGGAAGCAGGACGCAAGAAAAACAAGAAGTAGCTAGCTAGTAGTAGTTCTCGTATGTAATTTACTTTATTATTATTTATATGTACTCCATATGTAATGTAGTAATCACTAATATTAATATAAGTATCCTAGTGGTTCATCCTTAATGTATCAATTCTCCATATAGTAGAGATTAGGGAAAATATTATTCCAGAGCGTAGAAGAAATTCGAGAGAGTCGGCCCGTAGGCCCCACTCCTCAGTGGAAGAAACACAAAGGAAACGGTTTTATTAAAGAACCGTTTCCTATGTTGTATCTATATATGGGCGTACAGAGCAAAGCTAACACTCACTCTTTTCCTCACTGTCCCAGTATGCTAGATCTGTTCGTTGCGGCCATCGCTGGCGGCGCTGTCTCCCCCGAGACGACGGCTATCACCGGCGTCGCCATCACCCCCGAGACGGCGATGTCTCGCCATCTCCCCAGACGGCGAGGTCTTCACCATATCCCCCGACACGGCGAGGTCGTCGCTGCTTTCGCTTCCTCTGTCTCACCTCGTCCGGATCTGCTAAATCGATCCAACGGCGACATGAAGAAGGTATCAGATCCACTCTTTGATGTAGCTAACTTGCCTATTGTGCACCTGCTAGAGCAGCTCAGTTCACATCCAGTAGTTCGATCTAGATATTTTCTTGATGTAGTTACTTGTCTATTGTGCACTTCCAACCGGTTGTAGTTTAGCCAACTTGTTGATAGTAGTTCAGTTTACATCCAATAGTTCTACCTTGCCTATTGTGTACTCTTTGATGTAGCTAACTTGCCTATTGTGCATCTACTAACTTGTTCATGTTATGATGTATTTAACTTGCCTATTGTGCACTTGCAACCAGTTGTAGTTTAGCTAACTTGTTGATAGTAGTTCAGTTCACATCCGGGTAGTTCTATCTAGATCATTTCTTGATGTAGTTAACTTGCCTATTGTGCATTTGCAACCGGTTGTAGTTTAGCTAACTTGTCTAGATCATGTGACTAAGTCATTACAAATTTGAAAACAGGAGTCTATTTCGGTGACACTGCATAACAAAGACGGAGACACAGGAAAAACAACGAACACTACTCAAGACAGTAGTGTTCGTTAACTTTCCCATAATGTCCTCCAATTATATACACATGTCAGTACACACAATATACTATATATATACTTCATATTATTGTGTTAAATTGTTCGTTCTAACTTGTAGTGTCAGAACTAACATAAATCCTTATTTACATTTAGTGATATCAAGTTGTTCCCTTTCAAACCCCACCATACATATCCACCGTCGCTATTGTGACGTCTTGGTACACTGCATAAAATACTTTTTAAGTAAGAGTGTTTTATGCAGTGTCGCCGAAATGTCACTTCAGTGACGTATTAGATTAGATTTCAGCGACATCGCATAAAAAATCCAGAGCCGGTGGTGGCCTCCATGGAAAGCATGATCGTGTCAGGCATCCTATGAAGCTGCCGATATGGCAATATCTTGTTGACAAGCCGTGTGTTGGCTGCTCGGTTCATCAATAAGAGTCACCTCAAGACATAGGTAAGATATCATTTCAGTTTTGCTTAAATTCATAGTGTTCTTGTTTTAGCATATGTACTTAACAATTGTAACTCTATTTGCTAATATATAGGGTCCAAAGCTTCAACATCCTTCTCTCAGGAAGCTGAGATAAGAAGAGATTGCTAGAGTGACACCTGCGAGGATCGTGAAAAAGGATGTAGGGAAGAAATCGTTAATTATTTTCGTCCTTTGACATGATAGGCTTAGTGTAGATGAAATTGTTATCGTTTTACCTCTTATGTTTGTCACATCTCATGATGCAAATGTAAAGGTGAAATTGTGATGGAAATGTAAAGGTTACATTGTGATATGAATGAAATCTGTTATCGTTTTAGTATTTGTGTTGTGTGAGATCAAATGCGGCGCGAAATATATACTGCAGGCTAAATAAATAAATATACCACACTTACAAAAAAATCTCAATGCAAACGGTTAAACCAAGATGTCCGTAACTGATCATGTCAAACTACGGCAACGGAGATCAAAACCAACTGTTGCCAAAAATTGACCTCATCGGTGACGGTTTTTGGTCTTCGTTGCGATGAGGGCCTTCACATCAGCCAGGGGGCGGGGACACGGACCGTTTCTCCGTTTCCGATGGGGGTTTGGGCCCGTTTCCGATGTGTCGTTCTGTACTAGTGGTATGTATCTAAGTAATTTCTCTATGTGGACACGTACCAAGGCCTCCCCCGCCACGCCCAAAGAAACACATCTATGTTGAGTGGACCATTGTAAAAAAATTGCCTGACCCCCACACCTAGTTAAGCACGATGTCGATGGAACATGCACTAACCCACATAGTATTTTACTTAACAATTCCTAGCCTCATCATAACTATACCCCGATGACACCTTTACTAGCTCTGTCATATATTTACCGTCGCCAAATAGAGCTCATGGTGCCTCTTCGCCCGCCCGCAAGCGCACAGACACACTGCAGTCGATGTTGATTGGACTGTGTGTTGGGGAGGGGGGTGGGATAATAATGATGGTATTTTTTATCAGCCGATGATGAGTGGGAGAAAGAAACAAGAGAGGTGAGGATGGTGAAAGTGCTTTTACCCTCATGTGTGGTTTTGGTAATTAATGACAATCTCTATGGACTAATGGTTGCATTGAGCTATCCTTGTAAGGCTTGTCCATTGGTGACATGGGTATGCCTATCGGGTACCCTACCATGAGGGTACCTGGTGCACGTATCGACTAGGCCCAACTATCAGAGCCTACATGAAGCCCATGAAGGGAGGCCCACGAAGATGGAGTATCCTCCAAGTTTGGCGAAACAATAGTCGGTTTAGAGTTTCCTTACTTGTAAATCGAGTCGGTTACGAACACCCGAGACCCAGCCTATTATTTAAGGACTGGGAGGGCCATCGAACCAGACACGTACTTTCAGAGCCACCAAAACCCTAGCGAGATCGACATCTCGCCGGGACCCTTGTAACCATCATATTCACAAAGCAATAACAGACAGGCAGGACGTAGGGGTGTTACCTCCACACGAGGGCCCTGAACCTGGGTAAAATCTTTGCCCTGCTTGTCAGCCGACGATACTTCCAGCTCTACCACGTTCTCTCCCCCATATTCATAACCTAGGGACCTTAACCATGGGTCTTGATGAGTCTACCCCTCGTCAAGTGGCGCCGTCTGTGGGAAAGAATAGCGCTGGACTCGAAGTTTCGCCGGTCCCAACAGCAAACGGCAAATCGCCGATCACACCAGCAAACGGCAACTCGCCGATCTCATCTGCAAACGGCAACTCGCCGGCCATGTCAGCAAACAGCAACTCGCCGATCCAGGCGACACACGGCGACTCGCCGATCCACTCGAAAAGCGGCAGCCTGCCCGCTTCACCTGCAAAAAGCGCATCTGCTCTTCCAATGAATTTCAATCCGCACTCGCCGGAGCTTCAGGAGGCGTTTTCCGGCCTTGAATCAGGTTTGAGTTTAACTGTTGGAGCATTCAATTTTTTCGTAAACAATCTTGGCACGCAGGACTCGACAGATCCGCAACAACTGGCGCTGGGCGCACTCGAGGCTCCGTCGACTGCGCTCGCCCCGTCGTCGATTCCTGAAGCCTGCTCGCCCGCAACAACCATGTCGACCGGCGAGATCGACAGGTTCATGATGACGGAACTCCAAGGCGAGGAGGCAGAATCAGCATACCGCACAAGCAACGTCGACTTCAACCTACCACTCGACGAGAGTTTCGACTGCGGGATCTCCCTCGATGACTTCTACGAGCCCGCGATTCATAACGACAGCAACGTCGACTCGGAGATCTTCACCAACACCAACCTCGACTCAGAAATCCATAATGGTTTCGCCAACACCGAGATGAGCATAGGCGATGAGCACATCGACAACGAGATTCGCCTCGAAGATCTACTCGATGAACATACTGGCTCTGACATGAGCCTCGACGGCGACGTCGAGTCCATGACTGGAATCGACAGCACATACACCTGTCCACGGGTCACGCCCCATCAGGTCTACGTGGCCTTCTCCGCAGAATCATCCGCAGACGCAGCCGCTCGCAGGCCTGCACAATTCCCATGCACGGTAACCATGCCGGATGGGGTCACAACCTTGACAATCACGGAGGAGATGGCAGCAAAAGCAGATAAAGTCATAAAGGAGTGCACAATGATGCCACCAAATTCCACCCCAGAGGAGATGTTGACCTTCCAGTACTTCAACTGGCAGGAGTCAATTCGACTGCAAAACTACCGAGCGACGCTCGAAGAGCGCAAAAGGCAAGCCAGCCTCTCGAGTGCCCGAAGAAGGGAGCAATCCCTCGGGTCCACAATGCAACCAACCCCACGACCTAGGTCGCGGTTGGCAAGCCTTCCAGAACATGAAAGGGTAGCAATCACCCGTAACCTGTCGTTCATGACAGAGGACGCTAACGGAATCCCAGTGCCCAAAACTGCTGCGGGTGCATTATTCTCCGTAGGTGCTTACCTCAAGGCAATGCAACCTCCGGCGAATGACCCTAACGCAGCCCTGCATCGCCAACAACTCAAATCGCTAGCTCTAGCGGCACAGGCTATACAGCCAGAAGACAAAACTCCAGCAAGGAATCGCGATCGCGACATAGTCGACTCACGACACGCAGCACATCATCGCAGTGGTCGCAGCCACCACTCGGATGAAGGAAGGAGAAGCACGCGCCGGCACAGGTCCAGCAGAAGCAGATCTCGAAGATCCTATAGCAGCGATTCATACTCTGATCGTGAACCAGAGCCATGCGGAGCATTGTGCTTCACTCGACGCATCCGTGGACGCGGATGCCCAAAGGGTTCAAGTTGACAGGCGAACAACCCAAGTACAACGGTCGCCAAGAACCTTCCGGGTGGCTAGAAGATTACAGACTCGCCGTGGCATGCCAGCGTGGCACGAACACCACGGCGATGCAGTACATACGACTCATGCTCGAAGGAACTGCCCGCGACTGGCTCAAGGCGCTCCCTCCATCATCATACGACTCGTGGGACGATTTCCGCAGAGACTTCATCAAAAACTTCGAGCCTCTATGTGAGCGCCCGAAGACATTCGAAGAATTAAGGGCATGCACTCAACGATCAGACGAGTCGTTGAGATCATACATACGGCGGTGGACCGAAATACGCAATTCGGTTGGCAAAGTGTCAGAAGACAGGGCCATGGATGCCTTCATACAAGGTCTCGCCAGGAAGGACTTCAAAGAGGCACTGGTCGTGAAAAGCCAACCTCCCTGGCTGACCTCATCAAAGTTGCGACTGAGTGGGCAGATGGAGAGGATTCTGTACGCAGATCCCGTGCTTCCCCACCACGCGACAACTACGAAAGCGGCAGTCGAGGCCGCAGAGATTCATACAGAGAAGATCGCAGGCGCAAACGTTCCAAACGTCCTTACGACGATAACAGACCCGAGTTCATGGCGGCTGGATACACACAACCCCGGGAGGACCAAGATAGAAGCAATCGACGCTCGGATGATCGACGGGACAGTCGAGATCGCGAGCAGCGGAGCGACAGCTACAAAAGGCAAGAATGGCGCAAACGCAGCGACGCAAAACCCGAGCGGTCATTCGAGGAAAAGATGGACGACTGGTGCAGATTCCACCTCTTCAAGGGGGACGACGGAAAACTACGCTCCAATCACACCCTAAGGAACTGCAGGGAATTCGACCAAATGGCGACTGACTACATGATACGACTCAAAGGTACGGCCCAGCACCTGCTCAGCCCACGCCTGCACCCGTACCACAGCCGAACGCTGTGCCCGCTCTCATGGCGCCACAGCCGCCACCGCAACCACCACCACAGCCTGCTCCAGGCGCAAACCTCGCAGGTGCCATACAACCCGTACTACGGGCGGAAGATGATCAATATCCACAGCCCCACGGGCAGATGTACATGATACAAAAGGGTCGCCCCTCCAACAGGCAGCAAAAGCTAATCACTCGACAGGTGAACATGGCTGTCATGGCACCTCCTGCCGTGCCCGAATTTCTGAAGGGATCGGAAACCATCATAAGCTTCAGTCGAGAGGATCATCCCCCAGCTGTAGTTCGACCAGGGCACGCGGCTCTGGTACTCGACGCGCAAATAGGAGGCTACGCCATGACCAAGGTCTTCATGGATGGAGGCAGCGGCATAAACATCATCTTCGCGGACACGCTCCGCAAAATGAACAGGTCAGTCGAAAACCTCCCAAAATCTTCAAATACCTTCCACGGTATCGTTCCTGGCAAAGCAATTAGCCCAGAAGGCACCATACAACTCGACGTTACGTTCGGGGACAAAAGCCACTTCAGGACAGAGTCGATTGAGTTCGAGGTCGTCGACTGGAAATCACAATACCATGCTATTCTTGGTCGCCCGACGTTTGCTCGATTCATGGCGGTGCCACACTACGCGTACCTCACGCTGAAGATGCCAGGACCAAAGGGAGTCATCACTGTCCGTGGAAACTTTCAAAGGTCCGATGCTTGCGACCGCGAGTTCAGCAAAATCTCCGAGATGTTCGGGGTGGAAGAATCACTCGCCGACTGGCGATTTCCAACGACCGCACACTCCTTCCGGAGCATAAGAAGTTGGCAGTCGACAGATCCTTCAATGCTACAAATGACACAAGGTCGCATCAGGTGCACCCGACCGATCCGTCCAAGACAGTCAACGTATCTTCGAGCCTGCCTATCGCATAGGAAGGCGCGCTCGTCGAATTCCTCCGTGAGAACTGGGAAATATTTGCGTGGTGTCCAGCCGACATGCCAGGTATTCCCAGGGAATTCGCCGAGCACTCTCTCCAATTGTTTCCAGATGCAAAGCCAGTCAAGCAAACGATGCGTCGAATCTCCGGCCCAAAGCGAACCGCAGTCGAATCTGAAGTCGACCGGTTACTCGCAGCAGGATTCATTAGGGAAATCAAGAAATCACAATGGGTGGCCAACCCCGTACTCGTAGAGAAGAAGCATACAGACATCCTTCGGATGTGCGTGGACTTCACAGCGCTGAACAAGTGCTGTCCAAAGGATCACTTCCCGCTACCCCGAATCGACCAGATCGTCGACTCCACCGCCGGATGCGCACGACTCTCCTTTCTGGATGCTTACTCAGGTTATCACCAGATAAGGATGAAGCAAGAAGACGAAGAAAAAACGGCGTTCATAACCCCACTCGGGGTCTACTGCTACACAACTATGCCCTTTGGGCTCAAAAACGCGGGTGCAACATACCAGCGCATGATGCAGGACTGCCTCAAAAAGCAAATCGGACGCAACGTCCAGGTCTACGTGGATGACATTGTCATTACCACAAGGGAAGAACACACACTACTCGACGATTTGAGGGAGACGTTCGCAAACCTCAAACGCTTCCATATCAAGCTCAATCCTAAGAAGTGCACGTTCGGCGTTCCAGCCGGGCAGCTCCTAGGGTACCTAGTCTCTGCCCGTGGAATCGAAGCAGACCCGGAGAAAATACAGGCCATCCTCACAATGCAAAGGCCTTCAAAGCTTCACGATGTGCAGAAACTAGCAGGACGAGTAGCAGCGCTCAGTCGATTCATCAGCAAACTGGGTGAAAAGGCTCTACCATTCTATCGACTGATGAAGAAGGCGGACAAGTTCGAGTGGACGCCAGAAGCTGAAGCAGCCTTCACAGATCTCAAGCGGATCCTCACAAGCCCTCCGATCCTCGTCGCACCTAAGGAACGGGAACCACTCTACCTGTATGTCTCGGCTACAAACAGGGTGGTGAGCACCGTACTGGTAGTCGAACGCATGGAGGAGGGGCACATCCAAAGCATACAACGTCCAGTCTACTACCTGAGCGAGGTTCTCTCCATATCAAAACAGCGGTACCCGCACTATCAAAAGCTGGCATACGCTGTATTCATGTCCTCAAGGAAGTTGACACACTACTTCACCGAGCACCCGATCACCGTGGTAAGTAACTCAGCAATCGGTGATATCCTCACAAACCCCAATGCAACGGGTCGAGTCGCAAAATGGCTCATCGAGCTGGCTCCAAGAGACATCAAGTACGAGCACCCGAAGGCTATCAAAGCACAAGTCCTACCCGACTTCACAACCGAGTGGATAGAGGCCCAATTACCTGGAGCACCAGACGTGTCCAATTCCTGGACCATGTACTTCGATGGGTCCAAGAAACACGAAGGCGCAGGCGCAGGCGTCATCCTCATATCACCAAAAGGGGACAAGCTACGTTATGTTTTGCAGATGGGATTCAAACTACCCTCCAATAACGAGGCTGAATACGAGGCTCTGATCCATGGCATGCGGATGGCAAAAGCACTTGGGTGCACTCGATTGATGATCTACGGCGACTCCAATCTCGTGGTGCAGCAAACAATGAAGGCCTGCGACGCAATCGCGGACAACATGATCGCTTATCGCGACCTGTACAACACACTGGAGGGCAGCTTCGATGGCTGTGAGTTGAGGCACATAGGAAGGGAAAGTAACGAAGAAGCAGACATGCTAGCCAATCTTGGCTCAACTGGCGCACAAATTCCACCTGGTGTCTTCCTCGAGCGCATCGAACACAGATCTATCAAGGAGAAACGAGAGCCTCCTCCGTCGACTACGCCAGCCAAAAGCAAAGCGCCCAGCACAGAGGACCCCCCAGTCGAGGTACTCCTCATTGAGCCAACTTGGACTCAACCTTTTCTGGCTTACATACTCCGCGGCGAGCTACCAGATGACATAACCGAGTCCCGGCGCGTGACTCGAAGGTCAAAAGCATACACCGTCATTAACGGCGAGTATACAAGCGCAGCATATCAGGTATGTTCCAAAGATGCATCGCATTCGAAGATGGTCAAGCCATACTTCGAGACATTCATGCAGGCACCTGTGGGCCACGCCAGCAGTCGATCACTCGTAGCCAAAGCCTTTCGAGCAGGGTTTTACTGGCCTACAGCACTCAAGACGCGGAGGACATAGTCAAAAGGTGCGTCGGCTGCCAGAAATTCGCAACAAGCCGCACGCACCCGCATCGGCGTTGAAGACCATACCGTGGCCTGGCCTTTCGCCCAATGGGGGCTCGATATGGTTGGGCCACTCAAAAAGTCATCGCATGGCGGGCATACTCACCTACTGGTGGCAGTCGACAAGTTCACAAAGTGGATCGAGGCGGTCCCCATCACAAACTCGACTGCTACTACGGCGTCAACTTCATAAAGAGCATCATATACCGATTCGGTGTCCCAAGCAGTATCATCACTGATAATGGCACAAACTTCACGGCTGAGGAATTCAAAACTTTTTGCAAAGAGCAAGACATTACGCTCAACTACGCATCCGTGGCACATCCACAATCCAATGGCCAAGTCGAAAAGGCCAACGGACTTGTGACGAGTGGGATCAAGAAGCGCCTCCTGGTGCCACTCAAAAGAGCTGCGGGTGCTTGGGTCGAAGAACTACCATCTGTGCTATGGAGCCTACGCACAACTCCCAACACTTCTACGCAGTTCACCCCATTCTTCATGGTCTACGGTGCAGAGGCAATTCTGCCATCAGATGTAAGGTTCAATGCGCCACGAGTTGAAGCATACAATGAAGAAGACGCGGAAGAAGCACTCGAAGACGCAGTCGACTTGCTCGATGAGGCGCGCGACACGGCCTTGGCCCGCACAGCTGTTTACCAGCAGGACCTTCGCAACTACCACAGCCGTCGACTGCGCACCAGGTCCTTCGTCGTTGGCGACCTGGTTCTTCGACTGAAGCAAAAGAAGGTGCACAAGCTCGCTTCCCCATGGGAGGGTCCCTTCATCATCACGGAGGTCCTTGGTGGAGGCGCATATCGACTGAAGCACGCGAAGACAGGGAACTTTCTCATAATCCCTGGAACGTTGCGCACCTGCGCCGTTTCTACGCATAAAGTGCTCACAGTCATACAATGTAATAGGCTATATGTCGGATGGCTGCAGGTTTCAGACGCGCTCTTTTCCTTACCAGGGTACCTAAGGGGACTGGAAGGTTTTTAATGAGGCGGCCTGCAGCCTAACATTCAAAAGAGGAATAAAATCAATGTTCCTTCGACTTCTTTGTGGTTACTACCCGCATAATTCATACCTTAACCGCACCCGAAACCCTCGGGGGCTGTGTTATCGATCAAATGAGCTCTCGCTCTTGCAGAAACACAATGCCTTAGCCGCACCCGAATGCTCGGGGGCTGCGTAACAAGGATCCAACGAAGACAACAAAAACTATGCAGTCGCACTCGAATACTCGGGGGCTGCACAGTTGTTGCTTCACAATCAACACATACCTCATAAACCCCACTCAAATGGCTCGGGGGCTGGGCAAAAAATCAAGATATACAATCAAATATTCATCTACAAAGAGTCGAAATTGCACTCGCAATCTACTCTACTCCTCGGGCTCGTCCTTTATGGGCAGCTCCGGGCCACAAAGCTGGGCGTGAGTGCGCTCAATCAGCGTCTCCGCAGCACTAATGGTGTCGTCCAGATCTCCCTGGTCCAGGGTCACTCCGGTTGCGGGTGGCCGCAACACCAAAGTTGGTCTTCGACTACGCACATACGCCATTGCAGCGTTGGCTCCAATCACAAGTCTCTGAGACAGCAACTCTCGAATGGGATTTGTTTGACGGAAGATGTTCAACAAAGCACGGATCCCTTGTGGTTGTGGCCCCGCAGGAAAAAGAGTCTCGTTCAGGCGAATAAACGCCGCCCGGCATAACTCCAGCAGTTCTGCACTTCGCCAGGCGCGATCCTTCAAGGTGGCGAGTATGCGGGCATGGTACCTATGAAGCCAAAAGTGTTGACGCCCAGTCGTGGGGTGGTCAACTGCACTCTCCAAACGCTCTTCAACGCGAGCCTTTCCGCTTGGAAATTGTCAACAAAGCCTGCAAAATATACAAGTTAGAATAGCCACACGAATGTAAACAAGGCAAAGATCATACTCACATTCGAGTTGCCTGTTCACAAGCTCCATTTCGCCAAGCACATAATCCTCGCGTTGGGTGGACAGCGCGGGTCTCGCCCTCAATCGATTCAGCTCAGCCTGGGCGTCCTTCAGATCTTGCTCCATTCTCACAAATTTGGCCTTCATAAACTCCATCACCTTGGCATCATTTACCACCTGACCCTGGGATCGGGTGGTGATTGGAGCCTGCGAGGAACTAGTCGCAGTAGCAGGTTCTCGTGACTGTTCAAAGAGCATAATCACAAACACAAAGTTTGTGTCAGAAGCAAAAACTCAGGTCATAAGCATACAACTCCTCGAGTGAAAGACATTAGCAAAAGACTTTTGCATAAACAAGGTAGCACAAACAAAGCGCAGACTCGCGCAGTTCAGAAGGTATCATTACAAGGCATAAAAAAACAAAACAAAAGGGTACAGCTACCCTAAACCTAAGAATTCGATTTCCTAAGCAGACGAGTGGCAGTCTCGACTGCCCGGCGCTCCATGGTGGTCATAAAAACCTCGGCCAGTCGCGCGGCGGCTCCGCTCACCCCCTTCAGAGAAATGGGCTTCCCATCTGGCTTCCGAGGGAACGCAGACAGTGCTGCCTCGTAGTCGCAATCTATCCCATGTCCCATAAGAAGCTTGATGGTGGACTCGGATCCGCGTACCGTGTTGGCGCGAGCGAAATCCGCCATGGTGGACGTCCCGGGGCCAAACACGTCGGCGAAGTCGTCCGCCGTCGACGGCACTACGCCAGTCGGGAACACCACCTTGTATACAGCGCCAAGTGTGCTCGTCGATTTGGCGAGTGCATCTTTCGCCTGGTTGCATATGGCGCTTAAGCCGCCCACAGCCTGTTCCAGCGAAAGATCGTCACTCACCACGTCCGCAGAGGCCGGTGCGCCAACAGCTTCTGCACAATTCAAAAAAGGCAAAAGTCATTTCATGACACTCGACAGTTATATCGTCATATCAAAAGGAGAAAAGATTACTCACCTCCCATGGCCTGCGCGAGTGCCGCGAGCTGGTCAGCATATCCTCGCTCGCGTGCAGCGGCTGAGTTGGTGGCGGCAGCCAGCTCTTTCTTCGACTCTTCGCGCTGCGCGGCGAGTGCGTCTTCCAGCTCCTTCTTCTCGCCTGGCCAGCAAAATCACGTGCATTCAATACTCGACAAAATCAAGCATTGCAAAAAGAAATTCAGCAAAACAAAAGCAAAAAGGAGAACTCACGACTGAGCCGCTCTAGCTCGGCGCGCATGGTATCCCTCTCCTGCTCACCTGGACATAAGCCTTGGCGGAATCTGCCAAGTTATGGTAGAAGGGCTGCAAGCACACGAATTCAGCAAAATTCTAACTCTCACAGTCCCAAGTTAAACGGGTCAGGCAAAAAGTACTTACGTGGTTCATCCACGGTTCAGGAGCGCGACTGATGTCCCGACTCTGGAGTTGCCGCCTTGGCTGCTCAACGACAGCATCAGTGGCCATTGGCTGGACAGTCTCGTTTCCAGTCGGTGCAGAATTCGAGTGCTCCAGGGTTGGAACATTCTCGACTGGAGGAGTCCCAGGCTGATTGTTTTCAGCGCTGGCAACACAACAAAGCAAAAAGACGGTCAGCACAAATATGTGACAGCACAAAATTCTCATATCATACTCAAAAAACACATACCTGTGCTCCTCATCTTCCTCATCTTCGGAGTCGCCAAAAATTGGTCCCCCAAAGGCTGGGGTACCACTCGACTGAAGAGGAAGAGTTGAGCTTGTTGAGCACGCACGCAAAGGAGCGGCTTGGAAAACAGGTGGTGAGCCTGATTCCTCGTCATCCTCCAAGCCCTGCCCCCTCGCGGGTGAACTCACAGCAGAAGGCGCCTTCTTGGCCAGTCGACGTCGCTTCGGTGGCGCGGTGTCGACTTCTTGGTCAGCGGTGGCCTTTTCCTCAGATTGGACCTCTTCCGCTGCGTCCTCCTCGACCTCCTCCGCATGCGAAGTGGTGGCAGAAGGGATGGGCGACTGATCCCTTTTCGGGTCCACCACCTGCACCTGAGTTTCTTCGATCTCACCATTTTCTGGCAAAG
Organism: Poa pratensis; assembly: GCA_947311845.1. Taxonomy (NCBI): domain Eukaryota; kingdom Viridiplantae; phylum Streptophyta; class Magnoliopsida; order Poales; family Poaceae; genus Poa; species Poa pratensis. The sequence goes on from CAMZMU010000033.1 coordinate 77,071,637, forward strand.
GGGGAAGAGCGGTGGCAGTCGAGTGGCCCTGCATCACATACATCGCAAATTGCAAAGTCAGCAGCAAAATCGAACAAACGCATAGCATACGAGTAGCAAACTCTTAAACTACAGACATACCTCAGGCAAAGGGTTTTCCGCCCCGTACGGCTCAATGGGACAGTCGACCTCGCATTTGTCGCCAGCCGCCAAGTTGGTGATGTGCCGCATGTGCGTCACCAGCTCGTTCCTTGACAGCTCCTCTGGGCTCATTCGGGTGATGTCATCCGCGCCTTCATACTCCCACATAGGGTGCGCTCGAGCACGGATGGGCCATACCCGTCTCTTCACAAAGGTGGCGATTAAGTGGATGCCTGTGACCCTGTCCAGCATCTCGTCGATTCGAGTCAGCAAAGGGCTTACTTCCTCCAATTCTTCGACTGAGAGCGGTGATCCCACGCGTTGGTCCGGGCAAAAGCTGCAGTCGAGTAGGCGGCGACTCCGTCTTGCTCGACGCTGCGTAGAACCACCCTTTCCTCCAGCCTTGGGCGGAGTCGACGGTCTTCAGGCGGAAATAGCGCGTGTCGCTGCGCACCTGGATGCCGCAGCCGCCCACGGGATAGGTGCGACCACCTCCTCTGTTGGGTCGCACCATGAATATTGTCTTCCACAGCGCCCAGCTGGGCGCGACGCCGAGGAAGCACTCGCACAGCGTGATGAAGCACGCAATATGCATAACACCGTTCGGGGTGAGATCATGGATCTGCACCCCGTAGGCAAAAAGAAGACCACACACAAAGTCGTGGAGGGGAAGCGAGAAGCCCCTGGACACAAACTCCGCAAAGCAAACGCGCTCGTTGGCGCGTGGTTCGGGGCATACCTCCTTGGGCGACGGAGCGCGGACGGCGAGCTGCTCCGCGGGTGGCAGATATCCCTGCTCGCGGAGCTTGAGCAAATGGGCGTCCTTGATGGTGGACCTCGCCCAATCCCCGCTGTTCTTCTTCAGGGCAGCAGTGGACGCAGATGTACCCGCCACGGTCTTTTTGCCCTTGGCCGCATCGGTCGCGGCAGCAGCAGCAGCACCACGCTTGGAGCCCCCACCTTTCGCCATTGCAGCAGTGGAGGGTGTGGGAGGCAAAGAGCTTGGGCGCAGAAACAATGGGGGCAAAGTGCGGGGAAGAAGATGAGACGAGGGGCGGCGCAGGGAGCAAATGGCAAGTAAAAAACTCTGCCAGCGCCGTCCCCCCTATTTACCACAGATCGCAAAATGATCGTAACCGTCAAAACAGATGCATACGCTCTGCGCGAAATCTAGCCATACACGTGGTGGCCACGGAGGGCAACCGTCGCCGGCCACTCCGCCCACTACGCACGGGAATCCAGGACCATAATCACGCCCCGTGAAAATCGCGCCAGAATGGTCAAATCAAGTCCACGCGGCGTCATCCCTGGTCAGCTCTGCAGAAACGGGCCACAAAACAGGGTCACGTCTTATCAAAGCCTCTCCAAGCACGCCACCGCTTGTCAGAGATAGCAGTCGCAAAATGCGTCATTGCTGACGTTGTCTCATCTTGCACAACTGGCATACAAGTCACTCGATGACATCTTCGGGTTGTCTCTCACAAGAATTTCGGTTGGTTCTCCAGCAAAGGTCATAAATGCCACTCGAGATGATCTCGACTGCAACATCATACTCCCATCGGGAGCATATCAAAAAAATTCTTTGACTAAATATGTGCAGGATAAAAAGATTTTGAGATTATCCTCCATTGCAAGCAATAAAGCACAATCTCGGGGGCTACTCCCATCGGGAGCGCTGTCGCGCACCCGATAGAATAATGGCAAAGTATCAGTCGACATATTACTCGACTCAGTTCATAAGCAAAGTCATACTCGAATTATTCCCGAGTTGATCCGACGATCCTTGGATGCTGCATGCATAGTGCAAAGGTAAGACCCGCCGATCAGTCGAGCTGGGCTAAGGACCGCTCCAGCAGCGTTATCCTTAAGTGTTCCGTGTCAGCAGACATGATGAATAATCCCCGACGGACGCGTTGGGTAGATTCAAAATTATGCTGCAGTTCGATTCCGTAAGACCTCAACGGCCGTTTCGAGTCTGTCCAGTTTGTTCCAGATTCGAGTCCGGGGACTCGAGTTTGATTGAAAGCTAGTATGGTTTTGCCACAAATGGTAGTTAACTGGCCCCGATCCGTCGTGAGTGCCGGGCCTGCTAAGCTAATATCCCTTGACTATCATAAGCAAAAACTCATAGTCGATGAAACACTCGACATAGCCAACATGTGCTATTTCATAAGAATTCTAAATACAGATGCAAAAAATGTAATGTGCATGATGTATGAGTCCATGCCCGACTCTTCGAATCAGACAAGTACTCGGGGGCTACTGACATGGGTATGCCTATCGAGTACCCTACCATGAGGGTACCTGGTGCACGTATCGACTAGGCCCAACTATCAGAGCCTACATGAAGCCCATGAAGGGAGGCCCACGAAGATGGAGTATCCTCTAAGTTTGGCGAAACAATAGTCGGTTTAGAGTTTCCTTACTTGTAAATCGAGTCGGTTACGAACACCCGAGACCCATCCTATTATTTAAGGACTGGGAGGGCCATCGAACCAGACGACGTACTTTCAGAGCCACCAAAACCCTAGCGAGATCGACATCTCGCCGGGACCCTTGTAACCATCATATTCACAAAGCAATAACAGACAGGCAGGACGTAGGGGTGTTACCTCCACACGAGGGCCCTGAACCTGGGTAAAATCTTTGCCCTGCTTGTCAGCCGACGATACTTCCAGCTCTACCACGTTCTCTCCCCCATATTCATAACCTAGGGACCTTAACCATGGGTCTTGATGAGTCTACCCCTCGTCAATTGGCAATGCTTGAACACCATGTGTTGGTATCAAGATTGAAAGAAGAATATAAAGTGATGACCAATGTAATATTCAAGGTGTGATACACACAAATGGTCATCTAGAGCTGAGTTTATTGCAAGTGTGGCTTGGAAAAGAAGATTGAGTGAGCATCCATGTTTATCTGCATGCCATCATATATATTGAGAAAATATTATGAAGTGCAAGTTCAATATGATCCATCTCAGAAGATATCATTTGATTGAAGCTTGCAATGGATACATGAAGCCGGAGCTAAACGAGGCTCTCCATAATGGTGTATGGGGAGTATTTGGAGAAGTCTTTATTAAGCATGTGCTAGCAAGCACGATCAAGAAAGATGTTCCAACTTGAGAGAGTCAAGATCGTCATCATCTAGCTCAAGTGGAATGCTCAAGGCAAAGGTATGATCTCTATAGGTTTTCTATTCTACCGGTCTCATGCTTGGAAGACGGGTTATAGGATCGATAGGCGTACTATCAAGAGGGGCTCTTAAGTGAGTAACTTGATCGCATCTTTATGGAGAGTTCAAACCTTTGCATACTTGGCATATCATCTTTCTTGGTTCTTATTTGGCTTTTATCCATGTGAGGATTTAGAGCTTGTGTTCATCTCCATACCAAGCTCTAGTTCATCAAAAACGGATTTCATATGAAAATCTTGTTGAGTTTTTTATGTTGGAGGATTTACCGGTTGTTCTTTTATAGAGAGGGTTTACCTTTCTGCATTTGGTTTTATCCTCCCATGTTGTACTATGATGTTTCTCTACATGATCTTTTAGTGCTCGTTGTAGTGAGTCCAACGAGCCCAAGAACATAAAAAACGGAGTTCGGAAACTCAAGTTATGTTTGTTTTCGTGTTGGGTGTTTCTGCAGTTTTTATAGGCCGGAGTCTCCGGTGTAAACACACCGGAGTCTCCGGCTCGGGCGAGAAAACTTCATTTTTGAGCTGGGGCAACTTGGGGTGCGCCTCTGATGTCCAGTCCGGAGATAGGCCGGACCTAAAACTGTCCAGAACATAACGGGAAGATTTCTTGACCCCCTATTTAAGCGGCCTTCTTCCCCAACAGTTCTCTAGCACTAGAGCACGGTTTTGCCCTCCATTGTTGACCTCCTGAAGCTTTGCTTTCTCTCTATTCCTCCATGATTCTTGCCTCAAATTAGAGGGAAAAGAGAGAGGAGATATAGATCCATATTTCCACCAATCCATATCTCCTCTAAGTGAGGGGAAGCTTTTGGATCTAGATCTTGGAGTTCCATTTGTTGAGTTCTTCTTTGTTCTTCCTCTCTTCTCCCCATAAGCATTAGTTGCTTTTGGTGGGATTTAGGAGTGAAAGACTTGAGCACTTCTTGTGTTATTACCATTGCATTTGTGCATCGGTTTGTGCTCTCCACGAGAATTCGTGGAAGTGAAAGTTCGTGAGCTTGTTACTCTTGGGTCTTTGGACCCTAGACGCCCTAGTGGTGATTGAGACCTTTTGTGTTCATTTGGGAGCCTCTAATTAAGTTGTGGTTGTGTGCCCCAAGCTTGTTGTAAGGGACTCGATTTCCGCCAAAAGAAAATCAATAGTGGAAGGTGAACCAAACCTTTGTGGTGCGGTTCATCGGAGAGGAAGGTGAAGCCTATTGTGGCGTTGAGACCAACCTGTTGTGGTAGCTCACACCTCTCCAACGAGTCGTACTCCCCTAAAAAGGAGGAACTCGGGAATACATCATCGTCTCCGCATGCCTCGGTTATTTCTATAACCGAGCTCTTTACTTATGCACTCTACATTTTGATAGCCTTCGTGCTTAAAGTCTTTTATCTTGCTATCACCTTGTTACTTGCCTTGCTTAGCATAAGTTGTTGATGCACATAGTTAAGCCTAGTATATTTAGGTTGTGTGCTTGATAAGTGAAACACTAAGTTTTATTTCCGCATTTATCAAGCCTAAACCAGAAAAGTTTTAATCGCCTATTCACGCCCCCCCCACTAGGCGACATCCTTGTCATTTCAGATGGTAAGCTAATATATCGCGTCGACGACTAACGACGAGTTAGAAATGGTGAACCATCTTGCGATGTGGATGATTTGGACAATATGCACATGAAGGAGTGGTAATGTTCGATGAAGAGAGTGTGGACAAACATGCACTCAGAGGAGTGGTAATGTCAAATGGAGAGGGTGAGGTTTTTAGGCGAAAAAACTTGTTTACTTTATCTCAATGATAAACTTCTACGATTGAATTTTGGTTGACCCCAGGGAGTCATGTGCGCTCCCGACCCGCGGGAGGCGACCAAGGCGGCGACCGCTCCGACCACCGCCTCCACCCCGCCACCCCGTAGATCGCCACCACCAAATCTCTCCCCTTCACCCTGCCCATTCCTGTGGGCGGACTGCGCGGAGGACGCCGTCGAGGAGGTCTCGGTGGTGCTGGATTCGCGGCCGGATGCGGCGGGCTGCACCCCGTCAGATCCGCGGGCGTCCAAGGTCTCTGGCGGCGTCGGCTCCGGGGGTGGGGCTCTGCCGCTCGGTAAGCCCGCTCGTGCGGCTCCTCCTCCGCCGGTGGGAACTCCTCCTCGCTTCCAACTGAAATTCCGCCACATTTTGCTGCTGGATCCTTCTGCTCGTGGAGAGATGCCCCCGCCTCCGCCCCCTGGTTCGCCGCCGGTGGGTCAGCCACGCGGCATTTCCTCGAGGATTGGAGCCGTCAGAAGGAGCCTCGTTGCCCCGGCTAATTTGGGCTCAGCGCTGCACCTTCCGGCTGCCCATCCGGTCGTGTCAAGGGGCCGGCGGCACGATGGCGGCGCCATGCCCATACATGGCAAACGTGCATGGCGCCCGGCGCAGGTGGGGCCGCGGGACGGTGACCATGCCATCCAGGTAGCCGGAGACCGTCATGTTTCCAGGGCGCACGGCGGCCTAGCACGGCAAGCTGCCTTCTTGCCCAGGATGCGAGGCCGCTGTTTCCGCTGCCTCAGCTCAAGACACCGGGTCGCCTCCTGCCGCCACCCTCGGGCTTGCTGGGGGTGTGGGAGGTCGGGGCACTTAGCCAGGGACTGCAAGGAGCCAGCGGATTGTCCGCGACCAGCAAGCCTTCCTCGACATCGCTCGTCGTCGGTCAGTCCGCTTCGCTCATTCGCGGAGGTGCTCATGTCGCACCCGGAGCTGGATGTGTGCTACACCAAGGCGAAGGAGGTGGTGATGGTCAGCGAACGGTGCTACAAGGAGGGCGTGGACGAAGCACTAACAGATGAGAACGAGCGGGAGGTGCATGTGCGGCTATCACCAGCAGCGAGAGGGGAGGTGACGTCGCAGCAGGAGATGCTCGGCCAGACCTTGGCGCGGGTCTCACGTCCGGCCTCGGCGTGCTCCCCACTTGCTGATCACGATGAGCCGCTTTCTCTGTGTGCGGGCCTCAACATGGTGCTGTCCTCGCCAGACGACGCGCCGTGTGAGAGGGGACACGACGGCGTGGCTGAGGCTGCTGATGGGGAGATGCAGCAACTGGTGCTATGCATCACTGTAACATCCCAAAAATATTAATCAATATTATTATTCCAAAAATGAGAGCCAACAAAAACTTTTGTTAAATATTATGTGTTGTCTGCAAAATATTGCTTGTGGTAATTAATTCTTGTTGCTTGTGTTATTTATTCTTGCTAATTATGATGCTTGCTCTAAATAAAAACAATAAGAAAAGAAAAGAATTGAAATAGCAATTAAAGCAAGAAAAAAATAAAAGTGACAATTGTGCCACACAAATTCTCCAAGGGGAGAAACTAAAATAGTTTCAAACAAAATTGAAAGGAGAGGTTATATAAACTCTCCCGTTTTTATTCCTATAACTTTTCCCTCTCAAAATATATTTCCAAAAATCTAAATTTAAAATTCCAATTCTTTCTTTAATAAATTCAAATTACAAAGTTGTGGTGCAACAATTGTCAATTAAATTATACCACTGCACCACAAAACTACATTTGGATATATGGATCCAATTGTGGAAATAAAAATTCAGAAAATAAAAATAAAATTTCGTTGAAGCATTTCGTCGAACACCTTGCAGACATGCTCTGTGTTCTTCCCAAATCAACCAACCCGGAGATCAATTGCTCGAATTCGTTGTTAATTCGACAAGTTGACTCACCCAAATCCTCTCCCGTGCACCTCCGAGCCTTTTGCGCGCGGGAATTTGGAAGAGGAGGGTCGGGAAAGGAGAGGAGCTTCGGAGGGGACCGAGCCCGGCGCGGCCGCGCCATGGTCGGCATGGTCGCCGTGCGTGGCAACGCCGCGATCATCCACTCCCTGGCCCCCCTCTCACTCCCTCGCTTCACCTTGCTCTCCTCTGCTCTCACCTCCCGCCCAGGAGGGACCCCCGTTGCCGCCGTGCGCCACGCCATGGCCACGCCCGCCCGAGACGGCCGTGCCGGTGCACGCCGCACCGCCCATTTGCTCCCAGCCCCGTCCCAAAATTGGCGACGCCCAGCTCGCCGCCACACACCACGGCTACCCCTGAGCACCTCGATCGCTGTAGCCACCCCTACGACGCGCCCCTGCACGCCCTGCACCTCTCCCGCACCGCGTCCACCATGGACCCGTGCTCGCCGTTATATACCCCTGCCCACCCCGTGCTCAAACCACACCACCACTGCCTCCCTTGCTCTCCCCACTCCCCCGTACACCGCAAGGAGGGCAGAGTCGCTGCTGCCAAGCTTCTGCTGCAGCCGCAGCTGCTGCCCGAGCCCCTGCAGGTCCGTCGTGCTCGAGGTAGACGACGACACGACCGCCGCCGTGCTAGCCTCTCTTCTCCCCCCCTCTGGCCCTCAACTGCCTCACCATTAACCTCGCACTCACCCGCTGTATTTTCTCGATGTTTCGTGCACAGGATCGACGCAGCCAGCTCGCCGGAGCCCGTGCACGGCCGTGGAGGAGAAGGAGCTCGCCGCCGCCAAACCAGCCCGTCCCAGCACGCGCCACTCAGCCAGGAGTTCCCCCGGAGCCGCCGCCATCGTTCTGCGTCATCTCCGCCGTCTCCCGAGCCCCCTAGGTGAGCCGCCCGTCCACCGCGTCGTCGCCGGAGCTCCGGCGTCGCCGTGGACCTGTCGATGTTGAACTCGAGCTCCAGGAACCGTTGGATCTGGATCCAACGGTAACTTACCGCTTCGGTTACGCGTTAGGCTGACGGGCTGACCCCACCCGTCAGCATTTTATTCAATTCCCAGCGCACACTGAGTCACTGACTCGTGGACCCCACCTGTCATACTTTTCGACATTATCCAGAGCAATTAGATTTTCAAATTTAGTTTCTCTGGAAATTTCAATACTGGACCCAACTTAGAAAATCAATATCTCAAGATTTAGGAATCCAAATAAATCAAACTCAATTGTTCTGGAAAGCTTATGAAATTGGTTAACCAACCCAATTGGTCATGTCATTTAAATAAATAGTTAAAAAGTATTATTGAAAATGCCACAGAAGGTTTAAAATCTAAACTTGTTTGTTTCTGATACTCTGTTAGTCCAATTAATTCCAAACCAATTTTGCTAGCTTAGTACTGCCTTGTATTAGCTCCCCTAATTTTGGTAGAATTAATTAAGCAATATTAATTTTGACTTTAAGATAAACCCTTCTGGACTAAAACAAACAAATATGTTTATTGGTTGACCCAAATGAGTTAGGACCAATTTTGTTAGCTCACATATAGCCATGTTTAGTTACCCCTAAAAGGGTTTAATTTTTGGAGAAATAGAATTTAAATGGTAGCTAAAACTTGATTATTAAGCTACTGGATTCAATCCAATGTGTAGGGAGTTTGGTAACTCCAAATGATCCAATTCAAATTGGGTTGTCTTCTACACATCAGTAGCTTTCTATAGAATTTTAGTTTGTATTTTTGTGACCAACAGAACTTAAGTTGTGGATTTAAACATGAATAACTAGTTTCTGCCATAATTTGGACTTAAATAAATAATGTTTAATTCAAATATTTTGAAACCAAATTGTGTGGTTGATGTGGGCAGTAGCTAATTGTGATGTTTGTGATTGATATGTTGTGATGCTTGCTTGAGTAGTTTAGTAATTGTTTGCATTGCTTGTTTAACGTTTAGACGAGAACGTTGCCGGAGTCTACGAGGAGGGGGAATTCTCTGATCATCAAGCACAAGAACCCGAGAACTTTGCCGAGCAAGGCAAGCTATTCCCTGAGCTTGCACCTAAATACATATGCATCTACTTTCATAACATGTTTTACTCTCAAAGCAAGATTTATAAAACCCATTTCAAAAATATATGGATACTATTTTGCCACCCTATGTAGTAGCTTATATAAAACTTTAGGATGGGAAAACAATGTTGTTTATTCAAAACTCCTTTAAAAAGACTTGTGTGGTGATGGAACACCGAGATGTCGGTGTGGAAGTAAAGAAGTGGAGAATGGTGATGTTTATGAAAAATGCACATTGTGTCCTAGTACTATGACAACCAATCATACCCTGTGCGACCACATCTACCCACATATGGGAAAGGGCGTAGTCATATAATTTGCTCATATTAGTATGGGATGCCTCAACAACGAGGATGACCTCGTTCCATGAGGGGATGGTTTGGTGACCTACCCCTGACCTGGGTCCTAACACGATGGTGGGAGGATTGAAGGGTTCGCTCGCCGGGCAGAACTACGAGTCCTCACACTTAGGTTTCCCGACGGGGAATCTGGACTGGGTGTTGATGGAAAGGATGATAAATTCGTAGCGGTAGGGTCCTATACTAGCATGAGCAAAGGACAGGCTATGGTCGGCGGCTTACTTCGCATACACCTTGTATGGCGAGACGTGGCAGACACGATGAGTTGCCGGATGGATGGGGAAAAGCGTGCTACCTCTGCAGAGTGTAAAACTATTCGAATAGCCGAGTCCTCGGATATGGACAGTTGGGAGGCTGTCCTAGACCATGTGCAAGTTTTTGGAAAAGCTTTTAAGTTTAAAAAGAAATTGAAATGGTGATGGTGTTACCCAGCTATACCAAATGAAGTGGTATGAGTTGTGGGAATAAATGGACTATGGTGAGCCATGGTCTTGAAAAGGAGGAGTTTTTGAGAAACAAAATGAGATGGTGACTTCTTTCAAAGATGGTTATAAAACTCTTCTTACCTTTTTCAATAAAGATATAGAGATGTTTTAAAACAAATAAAAGTGCATACTCATGTTGGGGTAGTTTGCGAGTACATTCAAATGTACTCATATTGGTTTCGTCCCTGGCTATTGTCCTAGCCAGACTACGAGGAGGAGCACTACGCCGAGCAGGAATATGGCGACTTCTACGCCAACTAAGGATCTCCACAAGTCAGCTGCCTGTCGGGTTGTCATCGTTAGAATCTGATGTCTACTACGCCGTAGCTTCCGCTGATATTTTGGTTTGGCCCATGAAGGCACCTATGTAAGAACTTGGTCTAAATGACCATTTATGTAAGACTTTTTATTCGGTACTGTAATGGATGTAAACTTTGGTATCCAATTCGGATTATGTGCAACGACAGACTGATCACGGGATCGTTGTGTTAAGCATAATCGGGTATTTCGGACAGCTAGTCCGGGGTCCCCACAGACTTGGTATCAGAGCCATCCTGACTTTAGGAAACCTTAGTTAGCATGGTCGTTTGTCAAATGTTACAAAAGATGAGTTTCTAAAAAGAAAGGAATGAAGTATTTTCGAAAATTGCTTATCTCCAATCCTCTTACTTATGCAAAATTTTACTCTCATTAAATATTACATTTTCCTTTGTATCCCTAAAAATTTGCACACCTCTCATTAAGTTTAAAATTTGACTCACTGGTTGCCCTACTATATTAAAATTTTGATACACTTGTCACCTAACTAACTTAAAATTTTGTTAAAATTGTAGATGGCGCTCCATTGGACCGAGTTCGTTCAGCTGGAGAAGGACAGCAAGTTGACGTTTGAGAGGGACTTGTTCGAGCTAACCAAGCTGTTAGGTCGCCCCGCTCCAGAGTTTGAGGGAGCTCAGATTGACGTTCACGGTGTCGGAAGGCTGAGCTGGCTCATCCGGTCGTCAGTTCGCAGGAACATCAAGTCTCCCAGTTCCCGGACGCTTGTCTTCACCACCAAGGAGGCCACCTGGGTTGATGGTCTCTGTACTGCTACACAGAGGATGCTAGCCCGGCTTTGTGAGGAGCACAAGGCGGAGTTAGTAGACTCCCGTTTCCGGTTCTATGGGAGGCGCAACTGCGATGGACACCCTACTCCTTCACCTTACCACCCGATGTTTGGGAGCTACATCATGGACATGGAGATCTTGCTTCAGTGCACTCAGGATGATCTGTTGCGCACTAGGATTCAGCTTCACTTTGATCGCGAGTCGCTCGTTGAGCTTCGCGAGAACGAGGAGAAGCTGATGGAGGAGAAGGTCGCTCTTCTCGGGAAGAGGGCCCAGCTGAGGAGGACCATCGTGAAGCTTCGCAAGAAGGTGGCAGAGCAGGACCAGCTGATCGAGGATCTAGAGCACCATACTGACGAGATGGAGGAGGAGGGCGAGGATCTCCGCAAGGAGAACAACGCTTTCCTCAGTGACGACGAGACTTCGTGGAGGAGATGGATTGTGAGGAGGACGATGATGAGGAGGAGTTAGTTGACGAGGAGGAGGAGCCACTCGAGGAGGGGAGGAGCCACTCGAGCCAGTTCTCGAGGACGAGGAGGAGGATCCCGAGGAGCCAGCCTACCAGTCAGATGCTGACGTGTTAGAGCTGGAGGTTCCACCTCAGTAGGCGAGTGACTTGATCACTACCGCAGGATTAGGTTGACCCCCCCCCCTAGCTAGTCAAGTCGAAGTAGTGGTTCTTTTGGAAACCAGATGCTATGTTGTAAGCTTGGTGTTGTAAGCTTAATGTTGTTGTGAACTCCTTGATGTAATGTTTGTGAAATATAAGTATGTTTGTTTGTTAAAATCTGTGTGGAATATTTTCATATAAACTTAAATTAATCAATCACTTGAGAGATCGTCTTTTCCCTTAGTCGAACTTTGCTTGCCTTGTCTCTTATACCCGGTGTGCTTCAGGATGCCGCCCCGTCGCGACAATACGGGAGGATCAGGATCAGCACCACCACCACCGGACCCAACCCCCGCCCAACTTCTCGCGCTTATCATGGAGGAACGTGAGAATGCCCGGCAGGAGCGCCAGGCTCATCTCGTTGCCCTACAACAACTGCAGCCGCTTACAACAACAACAACAATAACAACAACAACAACAACGGTGGTAATGGCAATGGCAATGAGAACCAGCGATCTACCTTAGGCGATTTCCAGAAGACCAACCCACCCACCTATTCCAAGGGACTTCACCCACTGGAGGCCGATGATTGGCTTCGCACCATCGGCAACAATCTGGAAGTTGCTGCTGTGGGAGAAAATGAGAAAGTGTTGTATGCAACCCACTATCTCGCTGGACCTGCAAGAGCTTGGTGGGAAACTACCAAGGCTCTCCAGCAAGCTGGTCATGTCATCGACTGGGCTGAGTTCCAGGAGAAGTTCCGCAAGAAGCACATTCCCTATGGACTCATTGAAAGGAAGAAGGATGAGTTCCGTAAGCTGAGGCAGGGAAGTAGAGATGTGGTCGGTTATCTTGAGGAGTTTACCGACTTATCTCGGTATGCTCCGATGACACCGACAAAGAAGAGAAGAAGATGGAGCGATTCATGAGTGGACTTCATGATGAACTACAGTGTGCTCTGGTTATCCATGACTTCCGTGATCTGGAGTCACTTGTGGACAAAGCCATCCAGCTGGAGACCAAGCGCAAGTCTATGTATGAAGGTCGCAAGAGGAGGATGAATGCTCAGGAAGGTTCGAGCAGCCAGAAGCCTCGTATCTTTCAGCAGAACCCCAGGCCTGCCTATCGTCCACCCCAAGCACCACGCCCCAATTACCCTAACCGCCCAAACAACTTCAACCGCCCCAATGACAATAACCGTTCTGGAGGAAACTTCAATAATTTCAATCTCCGCCCCAAGGTTGTCTGCTTTGAATGCGGCGCCCCAGGACATTACTCCAGAGAATGCCCCAATCCCAAGAAGCCTGTCCAGCGCCCCAATGCACCTGCACCGAACAATGGTCCAGGCCGCAATGGAAATGGTAATGGCAAGAATGCCGCACCCCGCGGGAATGTTGCTGTTGTCAGAGGCCGTCTGCACCACATCAATGCTGAAGAGGCTGAAGAAGCGCCAGATGTTGTGCTGGGTACGTTCCTTGTCAACTCAGTACCTGCAACTGTTCTGTTTGATTCTGGTGCCACTCATTCGTTTATTACCAAAGAGTTTGTTTCTAAGGGAGGTTTAGTCGGGAGTCTTTTACCCAAACCAATGTTGGTACAAACCCCAGGACTGTTAGCCAAAACCAACCAGATGTGTTCCGAAACCCCCATAGAAATTGGAGGAGGAAGGTTTGCAGCCGACCTAATTATCTTAGGAAACCAAGGCATAGATGTTATTCTTGGAATGGATTGGTTAGCCAAGTATCACGGACGTATTGACTGTGCCCGAAGAGCTGTTTCTCTCACTTCTGATGATGGAGTTGAAGTGGAGTATGCATCTGAGACCAGCCAGACCAGACCCGGATGCCATGAGAGCATAGCTCGACCCGCCCTAGATGAGATCCGTGTTGTTCACCTGTTCAAGGATGTGTTCCCAGAAGAATTGCCTGGTATGCCGCCAGACCGGGATATTGAGTTCATAATTGAGCTTATCCCAGGGACATCCCCCATATCCCAAAAGCCTTATCGGATGAATCCGGAAGAACTGGTGGAGTTGAAGAAGCAGTTGGCTGATATGCTAAGCAAAGGTCTTGTCCGCCCAAGCGCTTCACCATGGGGATCACCCATTATTTTTGTGGACAAGAGAGACGGTACCACACGCCTGTGTGTGGATTATCGCAAGCTGAATGACGTGACCATTAAAAACAAGTACCCTCTTCCCAAGATCGAGGATCTGTTCGATCAAATGAACGGAGCCCGAGTCTTTTCAAAGATCGATCTTCGGACAGGTTACCATCAGTTGAAGATCCGAGAGACAGACATTCCCAAGACCGCCTTCACCACCCGTTACGGTTTGTTTGAATACCGTGATGTCCTTTGGTCTGACCAATGCCCCAGCCTATTTCATGAATCTCATGAACAAGATTTTCATGGAGTACCTCGACAAGTTCGTGGTAGTTTTCCTTGATGACATCCTTATTTATTCCAAGACTGAAGAAGAACATGCTGAACACCTGCGTCTAGTTTTGGAGACCCTCCAAGAGCACCAGCTGTATGCCAAGCTTAGCAAGTGTGAGTTTTGGCTCAGTGAAGTGGCATTTCTTGGACATATTGTATCCGCTGGAGGAATTTCTGTTGACCCTGAGAAGATACAAGCCATTCTTGACTGGTTATCCCCAACCAATGTTTTTGAAATCCGAAGCTTTCTCGGACTTGCCGGTTATTACCGCAAGTTTGTTGAAGGATTTTCCAGTATAGCCAAACCTCTGACCCAACTGTTGAAGAAGGACAAGAAGTTTGAATGGACTCAGAAATGTGAGGATAGTTTCCAAGAACTGAAGAAGAGACTAACCTCAGCCCCAATTTTGATTATGCCAGACGTCACCCAGAGTTTCGACGTGTATTGCGATGCATCACGCCTCGGACTTGGTTGCGTTCTGATGCAAGAGGCAAAGTTGTGTCGTATCTGTCCCGGCAGTTGCGACCGCATGAAGAAATTACCCAACTCATGACTTGGAGTTAGCTGCTGTAGTCTTTGCTCTTAAGAAGTGGCGTCCCTATCTTGCGGGACATCGCTGTGAGATCTATACGGATCATAAGAGCTTGAAGTATATTTTCACCCAGAAGGAGTTGAACCTGCGACAGAGGAGATGGATGGAATTAATCAAGGATTATGATATTGGAATCCATTATCACCCTGGAAAGGCTAATGTAGTTGCTGATGCCCTTAGTCGCAAACCTGCACCCTGAATGCCCTGATCCAAGCCGAACAGCCAGCCTTGTTCAAAGAGTTCGAAGACTTTGGACTAGAACTTGTTAGCCATGGTTATCTCGCCAATTTAGAGTTAACCCCAACCCTGATGGATCAAATCAAAGAAGCCCAAAAAGACCATGAAAGCATTGAAGGAATTAGGAAGAAGATTTCCCTCGGCAAAGCACCCGGTTTTACCGAAGACGCTGAAGGAGTACTGAAATTCAATGACCGTATCTGTGTGCCCAATGTCACGGAACTTAAGGAGTTAATCCTAAAAGAGGCCCATGAGACCCCTTATTCAATCCACCCCGGCGGAACCAAAATGTACCAAGACCTTCGAGAAAGATTTTGGTGGCATGGAATGAAGCGAGAGATTGGTTCTTTCGTAGCCAAGTGTGATATCTGTCAGCGAGTCAAGGCTGAACATCAGCGGCCCGCTGGATTGCTTCAACCTTTAAAAATTCCCGAATGGAAGTGGGATGAGATTGGAATGGATTTTATTACCGGACTTCCAAGATCCAACCGAGGCCATGATTCAATCTGGGTCATCGTTGATCGACTGACCAAGGTTGCTCATTTTATACCCGTCAAGACCACTCACAATGGAGCCCAGTTAGCAGACCTGTATATTTCCAGAATAGTAAGCCTGCATGGTGTGCCTAAGAAGATTGTATCCGATAGAGGCACGCAATTCACCTCAAGATTCTGGAAATCCCTTCATGAAGCCCTCGGAACCAAGTTAGCATTTAGCACCGCTTATCATCCCCAGACCGATGGCCAAACTGAGCGAGTGAACCAGATATTGGAGGACATGCTTCGTGCATGTGTTCTATCCTATGGTTCCAAGTGGGAAGATTGTCTTCCGTTTGCAGAATTCTCGTACAACAACAGTTATCAGTCAGTCTGCAAATGGCCCCTTTTGAAGCCCTTTACGGCAAGAAGTGTCGTACACCCCTGAATTGGTCCGATACCGGAGAAGGCAAATTGTTTGGACCAGATACCCTCCGAGAAGCTGAAGAGCAAGTTCAGCTTATTCGTGAACGCCTCAAAACTGCCCAGTCCCGTCAGAAGAGTTATGCTGACACCAAGCGCCGTGACCTCACTTCAGTGTCGGAGATCATGTTTATCTCCGAGTGACACCCCTTAAAGGAATGCAGCGTTTCCATGTCAAAGGAAAGTTAGCGCCAAGGTATATTGGACCCTTCAAGGTCATTGCTCGTCGAGGAGAAGTATCCTATCAGCTGGAGTTACCCCAGGAGTTAGGAGATTACATGATGTCTTCCACATTTCCTTGCTCCGGAAGTGTCTTGAAGTTCCTGACCAGCCTGATGTTTTCAAAAACATCGACCACCTCTCCATCGACCTGAACCAAGACCTGACTTATCGCGAAAGACCCCTCAAGATTCTCGAAGAAGATGTTCGTGTTACCCGAAGACGTGCGATCAAGTTTTACAAAGTCCAGTGGACTAACCACTCTGAAGAAGAAGCAACTTGGGAACGCGAAGACTATCTTCGAAGTGAATTTCCAGACCTCTTTAGTACCCAGGCCTAGCAAATCTCGGGACGAGATTTATTCTAAGGGGGGAAGGATTGTAACATCCCAAAAATATTAATCAATATTATTATTCCAAAAATGAGAGCCAACAAAAACTTTTGTTAAATATTATGTGTTGTCTGCAAAATATTGCTTGTGGTAATTAATTCTTGTTGCTTGTGTTATTTATTCTTGCTAATTATGCTTGCTCTAAATAAAAACAATAAGAAAAGAAAAGAATTGAAATAGCAAATAAAGCAAGAAAAATAAAAGTGACAATTGTGTCACACAAATTCTCCAAGGGGAGAAACTAAAATGTTTCAAACAAAATTGAAAGGAGAGGTTATATAAACTCTCCCATTTTTATTCCTATAACTTTTCCCTCTCAAAATATATTTCCAAAAATCTAAATTTAAAATTCCAATTCTTTCTTTAATAAATTCAAATTACAAAGTTGTGGTGCAACAATTGTCAATTAAATTATACCACTGCACCACAAAACTACATTTGGATATATGGATCCAATTGTGGAAATAAAAATTCAGAAAATAAAAATAAAATTTCGTTGAAGCATTTCGTCGAACACCTTGCAGACTGCTCTGTGTTCTTCCCAAATCAACCAACCCGGAGATCAATTGCTCGAATTCGTTGTTAATTCGACAAGTTGACTCACCCAAATCCTCTCCCGTGCACCTCCGAGCCTTTTGCGCGCGGGAATTTGGAAGAGGAGGGTCGGGAAAGGAGAGGAGCTTCGGAGGGGACCGAGCCCGGCGCGGCCGCGCCATGGTCGGCATGGTCGCCGTGCGTGGCATCGCCGCGATCATCCACTCCCTGGCCCCCCTCTCACTCCCTCGCTTCACCTTGCTCTCCTCTGCTCTCACCTCCCGCCCAGGAGGGACCCCCGTTGCCGCCGTGCGCCACGCCATGGCCGCGCCCGCCCGAGACGGCCGTGCCGGTGCACGCCGCACCGCCCATTTGCTCCCAGCCCCGTCCCAAAATTGGCGACGCCCAGCTCGCCGCCACACACCACGGCTACCCCTGAGCACCTCGATCGCTGTAGCCACCCCTACGACGCGCCCCTGCACGCCCTGCACCTCTCCCGCACCGCGTCCACCATGGACCCGTGCTCGCCGTTATATACCCCTGCCCACCCCGTGCTCAAACCACACCACCACTGCCTCCCTTGCTCTCCCCACTCCCCCGTACACCGCCAGGAGGGCGGAGCCGCTGCTGCCAAGCTTCAGCTGCAGCCGCAGCTGCTGCCCGAGCCCCTGCAGGTCCGTCGTGCTCGAGGTAGACGACGACACGGCCGCCGCCGTGCTAGCCTCTCTTCTCCCCCCCTCTGGCCCTCAACTGCCTCACCATTAACCTCGCACTCACCCGCCGTATTTTCTCGACGTTTCGTGCACAGGATCGACGCAGCCAGCTCGCCGGAGCCCGTGCACGGCCGTGGAGGAGAAGGAGCTCGCCGCCGCCAAACCAGCCCGTCCCAGCACGCGCCACTCAGCCAGGAGTTCCCCCGGAGCCGCCGCCGTCGTTCTGCGTCATCTCCGCCGTCTCCCGAGCCCCCTAGGTGAGCCGCCCGTCCACCGCGTCGTCGCCGGAGCTCCGGCGTCGCCGTGGACCTGTCGATGTTGAACTCGAGCTCCAGGAACCGTTGGATCTGGATCCAACGGTAACTTACCGCTTCGGTTACGCGTTAGGCTGACGGGCTGACCCCACCCGTCAGCATTTTATTCAATTCCCAGCGCACACTGAGTCACTGACTCGTGGACCCCACCTGTCATACTTTTCGACATTATCCAGAGCAATTAGATTTTCAAATTTAGTTTCTCTGGAAATTTCAATACTGGACCCAACTTAGAAAATCAATATCTCAAGATTTAGGAATCCAAATAAATCAAACTCAATTGTTCTGGAAAGCTTATGAAATTGTTTAACCAACCCAATTGGTCTCATGTCATTTAAATAAATAGTTAAAAAGTATTATTGAAAATGCCACAGAAGGTTTAAAATTAAACTTGTTTGTTTCTGATACTCTGTTAGTCCAATTAATTCCAAACCAATTTTGCTAGCTTAGTACTGCCTTGTATTAGCTCCCCTAATTTTGGTAGAATTAATTAAGCAATATTAATTGTTGACTTTAAGATAAACCCTTCTGGACTAAAACAAACAAATATGTTTATTGGTTGACCCAAATGAGTTAGGACCAATTTTGTTAGCTCACATATAGCCATGTTTAGTTACCCCTAAAAGGGTTTAATTTTTGGAGAAATAGAATTTAAATGGTAGCTAAAACTTGATTATTAAGCTACTGGATTCAATCCAATGTGTAGGGAGTTTGGTAACTCCAAATGATCCAATTCAAATTGGGTTGTCTTCTACACATCAGTAGCTTTCTATAGAATTTTAGTTTGTATTTTTGTGACCAACAGAACTTAAGTTGTGGATTTAAACATGAATAACTAGTTTCTGCCATAATTTGGACTTAAATAAATAATGTTTAATTCAAATATTTTGAAACCAAATTGTGTGGTTGATGTGGGCAGTAGCTAATTGTGATGTTTGTGATTGATATGTTGTGATGCTTGCTTGAGTAGTTTAGTAATTGTTTGCATTGCTTGTTTAACGTTTAGACGAGAACGTTGCCGGAGTCTACGAGGAGGGGGAATTCTCTGATCATCAAGCACAAGAACCCGAGAACTTTGCCGAGCAAGGCAAGCTATTCCCTGAGCTTGCACCTAAATACATATGCATCTACTTTCATAACATGTTTTACTCTCAAAGCAAGATTTATAAAACCCATTTCAAAAATATATGGATACTATTTTGCCACCCTATGTAGTAGCTTATATAAAACTTTAGGATGGGAAAACAATGTTGTTTATTCAAAACTCCTTTAAAAAGACTTGTGTGGTGATGGAACACCGAGATGTCGGTGTGGAAGTAAAGAAGTGGAGAATGGTGATGTTTATGAAAAATGCACATTGTGTCCTAGTACTATGACAACCAATCATACCCTGTGCGACCACATCTACCCACATATGGGAAAGGGCGTAGTCATATAATTTGCTCATATTAGTATGGGATGCCTCAACAACGAGGATGACCTCGTTCCATGAGGGGATGGTTTGGTGACCTACCCCTGACCTGGGTCCTAACACGATGGTGGGAGGATTGAAGGGTTCGCTCGCCGGGCAGAACTACGAGTCCTCACACTTAGGTTTCCCGACGGGGAATCTGGACTGGGTGTTGATGGAAAGGATGATAAATTCGTAGCGGTAGGGTCCTATACTAGCATGAGCAAAGGACAGGCTATGGTCGGCGGCTTACTTCGCATACACCTTGTATGGCGAGACGTGGCAGACACGATGAGTTGCCGGATGGATGGGGAAAAGCGTGCTACCTCTGCAGAGTGTAAAACTATTCGAATAGCCGAGTCCTCGGATATGGACAGTTGGGAGGCTGTCCTAGACCATGTGCAAGTTTTTGGAAAAGCTTTTAAGTTTAAAAAGAAATTGAAATGGTGATGGTGTTACCCAGCTATACCAAATGAAGTGGTATGAGTTGTGGGAATAAATGGACTATGGTGAGCCATGGTCTTGAAAAGGAGGAGTTTTTGAGAAACAAAATGAGATGGTGACTTCTTTCAAAGATGGTTATAAAACTCTTCTTACCTTTTTCAATAAAGATATAGAGATGTTTTAAAACAAATAAAAGTGCATACTCATGTTGGGGTAGTTTGCGAGTACATTCAAATGTACTCATATTGGTTTCGTCCCTGGCTATTGTCCTAGCCAGACTACGAGGAGGAGCACTACGCCGAGCAGGAATATGGCGACTTCTACGCCAACTAAGGATCTCCACAAGTCAGCTGCCTGTCGGGTTGTCATCGTTAGAATCTGATGTCTACTACGCCGTAGCTTCCGCTGATATTTTGGTTTGGCCCATGAAGGCACCTATGTAAGAACTTGGTCTAAATGACCATTTATGTAAGACTTTTTATTCGGTACTGTAATGGATGTAAACTTTGGTATCCAATTCGGATTATGTGCAACGACAGACTGATCACGAATCGTTGTTAAGCATAGTCGGGTATTTCGGACAGCTATCCAGGTCCCCACAATCACCGACTGGGTGAGCAAGCGGCGCCGTTGGACGATGAGGCGGAGCAGAAGACGGGCATCGCCAAACCCGAGAGGCGACCGATCAGGGAGCATCCACTGGGGAGGAGGCCGGGCACCAGCTCGAGACGGATTATCGTCGCGCCGGAGCATGGACAACAGGGCCTGCAGGTGGGTGCACCTTCGAGCCCCTTGTCATACTTCATAGCCCGGATCACGCCCGCTCGAGGCCTCCGTTTTGGTCACACCGGTCAAGCGTTGGTTCACGAGATGGATGTGGAAGCGCCTCTGTGCGGAGGAGCGTCAGGTCGCCAAGCTGCACCCAAGGCGCCAACATCGAGCAGCTTGCCAAGGAGGCCGTGG